>JAIGNY010003820.1:0-17500 GCA_020152595.1 Chiridota heheva
TGCATACATAAATACATACATGCATACATAGCATACATACATACATACATACATACATACATACATACATACATACATACATACATACATACAAAATTATGCATACATGCATACATACAAAATTATTCTATTCTTACGTTTAAAGAAAACAGCCAAATAGCGACCCATTTTAGACGTATGAAATGAAATTGTTACGACGTAAGAAATGATTGTTACGACGTAAGAATTGATTTTTCTTCGGCGTATCATGAGTGGACTTTATGACCCACATGACCTTATACGTCGTACTTGTGTTCTCGTCCGGTAGGCATTAAGAGTTGCATGGATGGCATTTGCTATCCTTGAATTACGCAGGTAGCACCCTGTCATTGTAATTGTGTGTTCTTTCATAATCAGGTTAAGTTCATTAGAAGAAGCAGTCTTAGAGTATAGACAGTATTAGGCAGACGAGAACAGAACAGTGTAGGAACTTCAAGAGGTGCAGCAGACTTCAAGTAGGAAGAGAGTATGATCAGTGTGGTAAAAGATATATAGTTTAGTATATGAGAGCAGAAATAAAGCAGATCGTTGTCATCCCTGTTAATAAAGAACAGTGTCGGATATTCTTCCCCAATTCTTAGACATGGTCGAAAATAAGGATAGTAATGATAAGTAAAGGATATTTCAATCATGAAGATATTATACACCTCATTAAAAAAAATTGTCAGTCACCTAAATGACTGACGCCCTCATACATGTGTAGACCCTACAACTGATGACGTGGGCGTAACCCTTTACAACTGGTGACCGATCAGTATACAACACACATATGGGATGGCGGTAGTAGGAAATTAGGTTACACTCATATTTTAACTTATCGTATCTAACAGGTGACATGTTACCGAAATGCAAAAATACTAAACTAGAGTAGTGTTTTAGTCATAAAAGTTTTTAAAACAGCCATTTTTAGAACTAAAAACGACCGAGGACGTCATCGATTGTGCGTGTCATCGCTTTAAAGGTGTGTAAACATACGAATGTTATCAGTTGGTGGGTTTAAACCCACTCACACACATCCACCCACACACATCCACCCACACCCACATCCACACACACACACATCCACACACACACACACACACACACATATATACACATACACACATATATATATATATATATATATATATATTATATATATATATATATATATATATATATATATATATATATATATATATATATATATATATATATATATATATATATATATATATATATATATATATATATATATATATATATATATATATATATATATATATATATATATATATATATATATATATATATATACATACACACACAAACACGCCATCATGACGCATGGGTTCCTGATGCTATCGCATCGGAACCAAAAATCATGTTGACAGATGTGTTCGTGTTTGTCATTATCGACAAGTTTTACTTCATGATATATGGCGGGAATACTAAATTGTTTCAAAAATTTGTTGCGTGATGCATTGACAATTTTAGTAATACGTGCGAATTATCTAATAAACAAGTAACGCACCGTAACCACGAAACCTAACATATGCAAGCAGGGCGAGCTGTCCGTAGAGTTTTCAGAAGCATCTAGCAGTCGATTAGTGGCCTAGCTAAAGGGGGCTGAGAGGGCGACTAACCCCCCCTCCCCTTCCAGAAATTTTCAAAGTCGGACAACTTGCACAATAGAAAATTCAGAATTTTGGATAGTTTTGGTAATCCTGATGAAACGATCGGTCAATTAGAGTTCAGTTGCATTCCAGCCATCTTGGAGAAAACGATCACAAATTTTCTGAAAACGTAAATTTTTAACTTAGGCCTATTTAGCAAATTAGAGGTAGCAAATTTCCGACTTCTTTCTCAAATTTCCTGAAGGTTTCTGAAATTATCCGAATGTTTCCCCAAACTGTCTAAATATCCGAATGTTTCCTGAGAATATGATAAGGTCATGAAAACCATCATGACCTCACGAAAGTTGACCTTAAGCATGTTAAGGAACACGTAAATGTCAAAGTCAGGTGAGAGGCATATAAACAAGGAGTGTTTAACAAATTTTCTGCCAGGAATTGGCGAAATCAAAATGAGGCTGTCGCTGATTTTCACTAAGAAAAGTACCCTCAATTTCGGATCATATTTCTTTATATTTTCACATACCGTCCAATGAAACCACATGGTGACACTTTTTGTGAACCAATACAGTTTGTGCATGGAGCTATAGATCTATGATATGTGCCCTACCTACTGACCTACAAATCACGCGTAAAACTGACTTAGCACCGAAGTAGTATACAAAAAGGGGGTTCTGGTGCACTTTTTTATGTCGTTTTTGTTTTTCACTAATAGGGCTGGGGTTCTAGCGCACTTTTACGTTGTTATTGTTTTCATTAATTAGGCTGGGGTTCCAGCGCACTTTTACGTCGTTTTTGTTTTCACTAATTGGGCTGGGGTTCTGGCGCACTTTTTCGTCGTTTTTGTTTTCACTAATTAGGTTGGAATTCTGGCGCACTTTTTATGTCGTTTTTTCTGGCGCACTTTTAATGTCGTTTTTATATACTTTTTGAATTGGGCTGGCCCACCCCCTATCTTGAAAATTTATGACAAAAAAAGAAAAAAAAAATTCAAAATATTTATTTTCTTTTTTGTATGTTTAATTCCTGTAGCCAAAAGCCATAGTGGTGGGTGATCCACTCACTATCCAGCGCTTGGTATCGAGAGGTGACAAGGAAATCTTATTCCTTCGCATGCTATATATAATGTGGTGTTCGCCTCTCAATAGATTTATACCATGTCGAAATGTCTTGCTGTCATATAGTGCTTTTTTGTACTGCTGTCGTATATATTTTTTCACAACATACTTTTTAACGCTTTTTGCTTTTCAGATCTCACCTCCATCTTCCTTCAGGATAGAATACATTTTGGGTAGAAGTCCCATACACTCGCTAATGGGTACTCTAACACATTGGTCTTTAATTCTACCAAGCACCTTTTTGTTCGTAACGCTGTGTAGCGGGTGGTCTGTCGAATAATCACTCGTGTCATAGAAGTGTGACCCAGAACTCATATCAGCATACACATCCTGGGTTTGGATTTCAAACAGAAGACTATCCGTATCCGTATAGAGAAGATTGCACCGCTCCCCATATTGCTCCTTCAGGTTGTTGTAATGAAAGTCGTACATCAGATGTTTACTCAGGTCCAGGACACACATCCCAATGTAGACTGGTCGGTTAAGCATCAGCCGACGTTTGTGTATGTGTGGGGCGGCTAGATCATCATCAAATACCACATGCCTTGCAAACGCGGGGCTAGCTATCCACCGGCGAAGCTTGTCATCTTCAGAGGCTCTCACGAACTTGACGTCTACACGCTTACGCAGATTTTCCATAGTCTTAACAAAGACGCTATTGTTCTTCAGCTTGTAGAGGTCCTTCTCAAAGCTGGTCTTGGCCTTCTTGCGGAGTTCTGTATTCATTCTGATGTAGGGCTCCATCTATTTACTTCGGTCAAACCGAATTGCGCGATGTATTTTTGTCAGCTTCATACCTTGAGAGAGGTAGAGTTGTAAAATTCGGTAGTGCACAACATAGCGCTTTTTGCCACAAAGATTAAAAACCAACTTTTCAACATCACTTGACGAGTTTAAAAGCCCTTGCTGATAATCTGACAACCACCCCGTCAGAATCTTCATACGTTCCATGGCAAGTGGGTATGTTTTGTGGACGTCGCGTAGCTCTTGAGGATACTCAAGGTCCACCTCGAGTATGTAACCCTTTTCTGCATCGGGTGAAAGCATATCTAGCGGGGGCACTTCATCCACCCATTCGAATCCACCCGTGGGTAGTGCTCATCGCCCAACCATATAGGTTAATTGCGTCTAGGTAGAGAAAATGATTGTTAGGCTTGGAATCGTCATAGCCTGAGAGGTAGGGGTTGTTGACTTTAGCATAGCGCTTGGATACCATGGAAATGCCACCTCCTATACCTTTCTCGAAGAACAGGTGCACGTCATAGTCGCTTAACACTTCCAATTCTATACCAATATATTTCAAGAGTGCATCCCAGGGTAACCCAGGGCTTGTATAATAGTGTGCTAGATCCAGACCATACCGCCGCAAGCAAGTCTTCCGATATATCTCGAAGGCATCAGCTAGTAGAAGCACATCAGTCCGCAAGAACATTTTTTTTCTTGGGGGGGGGGCTGAAGCTTTACTTCTCCAAGGACCTCGACCCCCATCCCCACCCAGAAGCCTCGTTTTTAGCAAGGTTTCTTGAGCATGTTTGGCGCTTTGAGCATTTTTTTCTCTTTTTTTCCAAAGAAGTATGAACAAGTGATATTCTTGTTATCTTCTTTTTGAACTCTAAGAGACTTGCCGGCAGTAGACATGCGTGCACGTACAACGTTACGTATTATTTGTTATGTAGCCTACGTACAACGGTACAAACACATAAGGTGGTTCCCGCACGCGTATTTTTTTTCTTTCCCAGAAGTGTTTAGGACAATTTGCATTGATATCAGTTGAAAATCCTTCTAAATCACTGTCGAATTTTCAACGGTAATAAACGCAAATTGCCCTAAACACTCCTGGGAAAATTTGTTTATGCTGCCCGCACTCAGAGTCTGCGGTAGCACGCAAATGTTATGTTTAATCTGTTAATACAGCTTCGATCAGCTCAAAATGATTATGAGGGTTGTAAGAAGTAATACAGTCTCCATCGTACTTACATTACCTTTTTTATCAACATAATCGAAGAAATTAGAATATATGACAATATCCTATAAACTTATGTTATTTAAAGTGGGTATGAATAAGTCTTATAAATAGGTGTTCGTATATGAGAAGTAGAGAGGGGGGGGGGCTAAAGCATAGTTTAGCCTCCCTGAATTTTGATTGGGGAGCTAAAGCCCCCTCCCCCCCCCCCTCCCCGCTTCCTACGCCCTTGGGTCGTGATAATCTCCCATAGTATTATATTCGAATGCCCCCCAAACCTCCTGCGCATGTTGATGATCCTCATTGGAGATATGTTCCTCCGTAAGCTTGCTATAGAAGGCATCTTGCGAAGGTAGGTATTTCCAAAATCGCTTCCAGGAATCCATATACTCATATGCATAAATCCCCTTACGCAATAACAATTGTCTCTTTTTATCATCATCAAAAAGAGGAGAGCATTATCAAATTTAGCTTTTTCAGGTAGACATCATCAGCACTCGCTATGGGTGTTAACTCAAAAATGGAATTCGGTTGTTACTGATGTAGGTGAAAGACTGAGTGAGTAGCTTTATTCCACTGCAAGTCAGCTCATTGCTTTGATCTAGTTATGAGAGAAAACAGTAGCATTCCACAAGAAAAGTGGCAAGAAATCCGTGATAAGCTATCAAGTACAAAGTATGCTAAACTTTTCTTAAAAAGTGGACCACCTTTTGAGTACACAATTGAATAAGTAATGCTTAGTAATAGCTAAGTAATGCTTAGTAATAGTTCAATAATGCTCAGTAATGCTTAGTAATAGTTTAATAATGCTTTGTAATAGTTCAGTAATGCTTAGTAATAGTTAAGTAATGCTTAGTAATAATTCAGTAATGCTTAGTAATAGTTCAGTAATGCTTAGTAATAGTTCCGTAATGCTTAGTAATAGTTCAGTAATAATTAGTAATAGTTCAGAAATGCTTAGTAATAGTTCAGTAATGCTTAGTAATAGTTTAGTAATGCTTAGTAATAGTTCAGTAATGCTTAGCAATAGTTCAGTTTTGCTTAGTAATAGTTCAGTAATGCTTAGTAATAGTTCAGTAATGCTTAGTAATAGTTTAGTATAGCTTAGTAATAGTTCAGTAATGCTTAGTAATAGTTCAGTAATGCTTAGCAATAGTTAAGTATAGCTTAGTAATAGTTAAGTAATGCTTAGTAATAGTTCAGTAATGCTTAGTAATAGTTCAGTAATGCTTAGTAATAGTTCAGTAATGCTCAGTAATAGTTAAGTAATGATTAGTAATACCTAACTAGTGCTTAGTAATAGTTAAGTAATGTCCAACGATAACACCATGTTGAACACAGCATTATTAATAATCATACTTGCACTACTCCTGTGGTATATTTATCCCATTGTATTGCGTGTTCGTAGAGTGATAAAGAATATCGATAGTCTTGTAGAATTACTAGGGGAGTCATTGCAAGAGCCATCACAAGATAACCACCGCAAGCAGCTAGCGGTCGTTATCTATGGAGGCATGTCCATGGGCTATTTAGGGAAGCATATTACATCTCAACAGCTTCAAGAGATGTCGGGTGCAGATGTGGAACGATTACATGCTGTATATGTCTTGGTGATAAAATGACTTAAAGCTTGGGGAAAACAGCAATACATTTATATGCACGTGCAGCAGCCAGTATATTTAACATTGATAGTGAGCAGGCCCTTGCTACAGACATTGGAGAAAACCCCTTAAAAAAACTGCATTAAGAAGTGTTAGTTGCAAACTATTTCATAAATGGAAGTTCTGGATTGCACCAGTAAGTATGGTTTTTACAACTGGGCGCCATATTGAATATGTGAAAACAAATGATATAAACAATGGAGATGGAGAGCTTGAAAAACCCCAAGATGGTGGAAGTCAGGAAACGTTCTGCGGAGACACGCAAGGCAATTCGTCGGATAACGATGGATGTCCCGCATTCGAAGGAGACCGAGCGCTTTAAAGGGGAATTTCGGAAGATGAAGAAACCCCAGCGGGTACCGCTGCAGGGACAGATCCACCTAGGGTTTCTTGGGATATATGGTGGGGTGCACTAGGTGCTTCCGCTGTCGTAGTTGCTTCTGCTGCTGTCGTTTTAAGTCAAAATCGCCATACACCTAGTCCCCCCCCCCACACACACACACACACAGTCCCCCCAGCCCTGGAAACAAATTGAACATAACTGCATATGGTTATATATACTAGACAATGACGCAACCTAACCAAGTTATCAATTCTCTGTACTAGGGTGGAACAATAGCTTTACTAGCCACGGGCTATGCAGTCCTAGGAAGTGCTGTTATGAAAAGCTTGAAGCCACCACCCTTATTATGGATGAAACCTCGCGAGGTAGTACTCTTTACATTGAATCTTACAGCAGCTACTATAACTCGTGAGTGGTTAATTTCCCAAGGTATCATTCCTAATAAAATCATTACTACACCACCCAATTAAATATACGTGTCTCATAGATGATGGCTACGATTGCCTTGCTTGTTGGTCTGTTGGTGGGGCTTTAGTAAACGCCCTAGCATTTTCAGGTTCAAACTTTGTTTTTAGTCAGCTTGCCAAGGACCCTGCTGCACAGGGAAAACGTACGCGTCATGATAAAGCCGTGGAAAAACTGCAGGCAGTTCAAATTGAATGGGCTCGTGATAGGCAAGAGAAGCTGGACAGGATGAATCAAAGACTTGTGACAGAAAGACGTGCTGTACAGACCTCTAAAATGTAGATGATGCAATGAGATTTTACAACCAGGTTTATGGTGCAGACTCTATTCGACTAGATTCGAAGTCTCGCCTAGAAGGCTTTCATTCACCACCCCCTCAACAACACAACCTAGAGTTGGCTTTTATTACAATTGCTACGATTGAAATGTGCTCTGCTTATTTCTTGTTAAATTGAAGTTAAAATCCATGATATAATAACAATGGAGAATATACCAATAGATGAATTTGGTCGAAGGGATGAATTAGTTGACGACCCGGTTTTGAATGGCTTTGACAATTTAGTTCCCGATGTACCCACTGTGGCTGAAACTAGCGTTGATGGGTTTAATCTGTCTATAACAGAACAACGACGTGAAATTGACAAGATTCCGTTCGTAAACAAATTTTACGCTGATATGAAAATTGCTGGTGCTCCAAATTATGACTTATTTAAGTTGGATTCAGAGCATAATTTGTATCTTACACACAGGTGTAGTGCAATCCGCCTCAACACCCTTTGGGCTGGTAGATGGATCCTTGTATCATCAATCAAGAAACAAAGAGGAGAAGTGGCGGAAATCAGGGAAGTACTTGGTGATAGTTCTAGACAAAATGCTGCTACCGAAATAGATAATACGGCGTCTAACGTCCTTGATGGCACAGATCCCTATATAAATACGCTGTTGGATAATATTGAAGAATTAACAGGGGAAAAAGATGTTGCTGTTCAGACTGATGCTCCCCCATTATCCTTACGGGAGTTTATGGGACTCGACAAGAAGCTTAAAACTATCTGACTATACGAGGTACATTATCAGCTCAAGAAAGCAAGCTTGTGGAAACTAACCAACAACTCGAAGAGGCAAAAGACCGCCTCGAAGCAACCAGCGATGAAGACGAAAAGACAAGTATATGCAGAGAGATTGAACAGCTGGAAGGTATGCAAGACGCTCTACAGACTAGCATAGACACACTTCGTGGTGATCTGAAGTCCCAGGTACGGCAGATACGTAACCTTGCGCGTGAGCTTGTATATAGCGACCTTTCTCTGCGAGAAAAATTGGTTAAGTTGTTTCGGGAGTAGGGTGTGACGATTGCTTCCATTCAGACCGCATTAGGGTTTATAATATCCATTATCATACTGGCACTTGGGCTGGGAGGAGTTCCCGTGCCAACACCACAGCCGACGCCGCCAGTGAAGGATAATGTTGTCAAGGCGCTGGGTTGTGTGATGCAACGTTTTGGCAAATGGCTCGGTGCAGCTCTACCGGGCATCATTGGTGGTGCTCTTTCTTTGCTTTTCAATCTAATTGGCGACATATTCACAATGGTAGGGAGTAACATGTGGGCACTTGTGCTTGCAGTGGGTGGTGCACTTATCGCATGGGTATCCAGATAATCAAATTGAAGATATCATATGATCTTTAATATACGATGTATTACAGCACGCATATCGTCAGCGGAGAACCCACCAACCTACAATTCCCGCTCCAGGTAAGCGAAGTAGATATCAGTGATGTGTGCTTTACCAGCGGTTGGTATAACCTTGATAAGGATGGGAAGATGAGTGTTCTGTTTTTCGATAGTAGGAAGACGAGGATAACGAAGATTCAGGCAGGCCTGTATAATTTCAATATGATTAAAAGAAGATTAGATAAAGGGAATAATCCAAAATGATGCGGGAGGTATTGATTTCGAGACGGTCACCTCACTGATCCGTCCAACTGTGTCAGATGGGACTGCGCTTCTTTTAAGTAAAAATATCTTAGAGTTATTGGGATTCAATCTAACTAATGAAAAAAGGGCAATGGACCCATGTGTATAGGAGCGATCATGTACCTTTTTTATGATGGATCTTTCCTTAAGTATTCACCTCCGGGAGTTAGATGTTTCGCATAACCTTGTTGATGGGCAACTCACGGATAGACTTGGTAAATTTCTTGTGAATAAGACTGATATAGGCCGAATGACTCATATACGATATAGTTATCCAAGAATGCATCGACTTGCGAAGGATGTGCTGAGTACCATCAACTTAGAGGTACGAAACAATGGTAACACTTTTAATGACCACAATCTTCCCATTGAAATTACATTGCTATTAAAATAATCGATGTATTACAGCACATATCTAGTCACCGAAAAACCAAGAAACGTAGAAATCCCTCTTCAAGTAAAAGAGGTAGGTATCACAGATGTGTTCTTCACCAACGGTTGGTACAACCTGCATGAGCGTGGATTTTTAGACATTAGATGTTCAGAGGATAAGCGAATTAAAAGAGTAACCATCGAACCAGGTTTCTATACTTCCAATACACTCAAGAAAATAGTTGATAGGGGGATCGAAAGAGAAGAAAGAGGAGGTATGTTCTTAGAACAAAACACTTTACAAATCAAATTAGTCATACCGGCTACTTGCGAAGTCAAATTCAGCAGTAACTTTCTATATTTCTTGGGGATGAATCTCACGGATGAATGGATGGGTGCAGGTGTATATAGGAGTGATCGCGTGCCTCCTCTTTTAAAAAATCTTTCTATATGTATTCACCTTCTGGAATTAGATGTCACTCGAAACTTTGTTGAGGGGCGTCCTAGCAATAGACTGGCAAAAATGACTGTTAATGAAGAAGTATGGGAAGCTACTCACGTAACATATTCACATCCCATAATGCATCCTCTTGCTGGGGATGTGTTGAACACCATCATCTTACAGGTGCGTGGTGGCTATGTCCAACTCATACATAATAATAATGTATCAATTGAAGTGACGTTACTATTAAAATAGCTATGAAGATTGTTGACAGCATTTATCCAACATTACCGTCAGCTCCTCTCGAGGAGGGGGCTGAGGGACCAGCATTTTCCGCTTACAACATATGACACAACTAAAAAGTTACCTTGAAACTGAGATTTCTACTCGAGAAGGTCTAAGCCGCAAATACACACGGGTTTCCTATGGGTTTGAAGCAGTATACACAGTGCTTATACTAACAACCATGGGACTTGGGGCAGCTGGAATAGGTGTTTTGGCTACGATTATTGCTGTACCAGTAGTGATTGCTATGGAAGGTGCTGCTGCTGTATGTGGTGTTGGTAATGTACTCTGTAATTAGTTAAGAACACGGATGGATAAAAAGTTGCGAAGCATCGTCAGATTGCAACAATTGCTTCATCTAAGCTTAACAGCATCGTAGACCTTGTCAGTAAAGCCATCGAAGATGGGAACCTTTCTGCTTCGGAATTTCATTTCAGACGATCGTTGCAGAATTTAAACTTATAAAGTCTTAAAAGAGATGGCCCGAGCTGCTAAAAAGATTAATTTGGGTAAGGATGAAAAAACAGCTTCTAGGAGATGGGAAACAAATTGGGCGGCAGGAGGTGCAGCAGGCTATTGCCAAAGTACTGGGTGGAGCCTCAAGTTAAGCTTTCAGCGAAATCCGCCTCCTTATTGAAGGCGTCATGATATATATACATACATATATATATATATATATATATATATATATATATATATATATATATATATATATATATATATATATATATATATATATATATATATATATATATATATATATATATATATATATATATATATATATATATATATATATATATATATATATATATATATATATATATATATATATATATATATATATATATATATATATATATATATATATATATATATATATATATATATATATATATATATATATATATATATATATATATATATATATATATATATATATATATATATATATATATATATATATATATACATATATATATATATATATATATATATACATATATATAATATATATATATATATATATATATATATATATATATATATATATAT
This sequence comes from Chiridota heheva, assembly GCA_020152595.1. Taxonomy (NCBI): domain Eukaryota; kingdom Metazoa; phylum Echinodermata; class Holothuroidea; order Apodida; family Chiridotidae; genus Chiridota; species Chiridota heheva. The sequence continues at coordinate 11,333 of JAIGNY010003820.1, forward strand.
ATATATATATATATATATATATATATATATATATATATATATATATATATATTTATATATATATATATATATTTATATATATATGTATATATATATATATATATATATATATATATATATATATATATATATATATATATATATATATATATATATATATATATATATATATATATATATATATATATATATATATATATATATATATATATATATATATATATATATATATATATATATATATATATATATATATATATATATATATATATATATATATATATATATATATATATATATATATATATATATATATATATATATATATATATATATATATATATATATATATATATATATGACAGCATTTAAACACATCCCCGGACATATGCCAGAGGCTCCTGTTTGGCAGGATGCTGAGACTGTGGGTGTGGGTAATCTAACAGAACAACGGATATACCCAGGCGGATCAGATCAGTACTTCTTGACAAAGTTTAAAAACATGTTTAAAAACTACCAAATACACAGCGTACATGATGATGCCACTGGGGAAAGGTGGAGTGCCGACTCTATGATGTTTTGGCAAACAAAGTTAAACTTTGCCCTGTGGATTGCCGCAGATGGTTGTGGTGTTTCTCTCGAGCAGATGATTAACTACAAACACTGGACGGTTCGCATGGTTTATCGCTTTCATGTGTACTACACCATACGGAGAATATTGAAAAGACTTGAAGTTCGTCTACCAGATGAGGATAACTTTGATCCGTACAATGTACAATAACCCGTACAGTGACGTGGCGAGAAAACAACTTTGTGAAAAGTTTGGGATTTCGCCGGAAGTTACCCAGTGGACCCCACCAGGTGTTCCAAACCAGGGACTAGGGATACAATGGAAGTGGTACTCAACCACTTATTACCCTATCCAGTATGTGGCCAACAACATGGCGAAGAAGGGTATCATCCGCTGAAACCTCAGCAGCAATTGCTATGATAAGAAAATCATGTCATTTGGTGACCGGGCAGTGATGCTGACCGTCGACTACATCAGTCAACCATCGAATATGGAAACTGGTTACTTAAAAATAATCAAACCAACTAGTGATGGCTTCACAGACCTTGGTATCAAGTATATCAACGACAGCATTCGTGTTCTTGTGTGGGCTGTTTTAGGTGCTCAAGCCCAAACTCGCAGTCAAATTCTTGGTGGTGGTACTAATCTGGATGCTCAGCAACAATCTATTCGTAATGCCGACGATGGAGTGGCTGCTTCTATAGATCTCCCATCTTCTATTCAACATTATCAAGATACCCTGAGCTATGCCTCAACTCCTTCAGATTTCAGTCTGGGTCAAGATTTGTACATGATTCCTAGCAATATGCTTTTGCGTATAGATACCCAAATTGGCTACAACAATAATATTATGGTTGCTAAAGACCTTGCTATAGGTAAGCACCATAACATAAATCTTATCACAGCCCCAAAACCTCCAGTTTTTGATTTGGGGGTAGAATACGGCAGCCTACCGGATACAGGAATGAGTGAGGTGGATGTCGAAGGGGTAGATGTTGAAACTAATTTAGAAGGAACTGATACAATATAAATTCAAATGGAAAAAACAGCATTATCGTTTGTTATCATCGGTGCTTTAATTCTGGGGGTTATATACAAAAATTTAAAATATATATATACAATTTAAAAAATAAAATAAACAAATTAAAAGAAAACTAAATGAATAAATACATTTTTGAAAAATATGTTTTTCTGTCATACACTTTCAATAGGGGTAGGGCCAAGGTGTGTGAAAAAAGCATTATAATAAGTGCACCAGTCCGATTAGTTAAAACGAAGAGTTTGTATTGGCAATTAATGAATTTGAGAATGAAAGATGCAGTACATCTGAAAATGAAGATCATTTGAAAGAGAAAAAAGAACAATATATTCTGAACAGTTTGAAGAGAAACACCAAACAAATCATTCAAAAACTTACGGGTTAAAGCTGACATTTCCAAAACACAGTGGTTTCCACAATATATCTAGTTATTACAGAAAATAGCAGTATGAAATGATCTCTTGTGAGCCGAGTAAATATCATTTGCCACATAACTCACACATGGGGTGAAATAGAGGTCAGGTGCTAATACTTACTGCTTGAATATTTGTTTATGCTAATAGGGTATCTAGAATACCCTTTTATGATTTACTTTAAAAGATAAGTAAATATTTGGGTGCAAAAATAACTAAACAATTCGGTATGCAAAATCAAACAATTTTTATGTGAAAATATTGGAAGGGTAAATTGTAATGTATAAATAACTGCAATGTGTACACTGCTAATATTAGTATTGTATATATAGTAGGTATAAAATGAATTTTACAACAATAACAAATTGCCCCGGAGGTGGAAGACGGCTTCATTCGTCCACAGCGGCGCGCAGCAGCGGTGGAAAGGAGTCTGCTGAAGAACAACATGATGGTCAATGGTGACAAGTTGGACTGTTGATCCCACGTGGCAAAGCTAAGCTAGGAGTTATACAATCTGTAAATAGGTGCATCTATAGAAACATGAAAAAAAAAGGCAGCAACAGACGTTTAACTTGTAGTTAAAAGTAGCTCCTGCCTCTCTCCCACGGAAGTTTTGCTGTTCTTTTATTTATTATGTTTAATGAAGGTGTTAGGGCAAGGTGAAAAATAAAAAATAGGCCAGAAAAACGACGTAAAAAGTGCGCTATTAGTGAGAGAAAAAAAAAACGACGCAAAAACGAAATAAAAAGTGCGCCAGAACCCCAATCCAATTAGTGAAGAAAAAAAAAACGACGTAATAGTGCGCTAGAACCCCAGCCCAATTAGTGAAAACAAAAGCGACATAAAAAGTGCGCCAGAACCCCCCTTTTGTATACTACTACCGATTTTAGTTGGGCAGAGATGTGAAATGTCGGATGCAGGCTACTGTTTAAATCAGATCTATATCTCAATCATGCCCGACTCTGATAGATATCAGAATCATTTCCTCCCGACTTGGCATGATGATGACAGCATGCATACTTGGGCACCGTTCTTAATCTGTTATTCGGGCACAGATGTAAAATGTCGGATGTAAGAGATATATCAAAATCGTGCCCGACTCAGCTGAATACCAGAAACATATCTTTCCGACTTGGCATGATGTTGACAACCATAGGCGGCGGAGCCGGGAGACACGTGCCCTTTTTTCTGAGAAAAAAGTGCCCTTTCAAATAGTACTAGTGACCCGTTAAGGAACTGGTCAAAGACTATATATCTGATCTTTTCATCAAAAAAAGTAATATACTATTACTATTCTAAATTTCCCCTAAAGACACAATTGGGCCCTTTTTGTTTCGCCTGCGAAGCAGGATGAAGAGACATAGGGATCATCCTATCGTCGTCGGCGTCCACAAATGTTTAACATGAGTTCATAACTTAAGTTACGAATGGTGTATATTCATGTAACTTGGCGCGGGGGTAGAGGACATGGGAACTGTTCAAATGAGCATAATTGGGGGATTGTGTGTGCATACTAATTTGCTTATTTACATAACAATACAAATATTTATATCTATGATATCTCTTTAATCAAAGTGGATGTGGAGATTTTGTTTACACAAATGATCATATATGTGAAGAGCACCGTCTACACTCAATGTGCTGTGTAGTGTGCATATTAATTAGCTTATTTGCATAAGAATAGACTTTCGTACAAAACACAAAATATTTGACCTGAGATGATAACTTGGCACTCGGTGCAATAGTAGATGGCATTGGTACTGCTCAGTTGAGCATGATTGGGGGGTTGTGTGTGCATACTTATTTGCATAACAATCAAAATATTTGTATGTATGATACCTCTTGAGTGTGGGGATTTGAAACTTCATTAGTGGGGCATTTTTGAAATGGGCCATGCAGGGCAAAATTTACTATTTGGACCCGGGCCATTGTTATGATAAACTGACGTGCCCTCTCCCATCTTCTTTGTACAGATTAAAAGGTGCCCCTTTACCGAGATAAAAAAAGTGTTATATTAAAGTATATGGAAGTCCCCTTATTATAATTGATCTTTTATTGACAGATTTAGCTGTTGACAAAAGTAACACAAACATCAAGCAAAATACCACAAATTTCACTCGGTGAACGCCTTAAATTTGGGTTCTGCCACTGACTCGCTGAAGACTGCAAGTGGGTGTGAATTTGGGCATCTGGTCTAATTTATCAGTTTATATTCCTGCTGGTCGCCGATATACCGAATTACATTTATCCTCACCAAGAAAATGATGGCCTCGTGAAAATAATCTAAGGACCCATTGCTTAGTTTTCACATTATTTTAGACGTTAAATATATTCCGATTCATAACCAATACAATTAGCTAAGCATGATCTATTTATCTCAATCTTTCCGATTTCAGGACTTATGATCTATAAATTTTCATTTTTTTGTGTGTAAAATTTGGTATAAATCTGTTTTATTGTACCGAATTGTGGACCAAAATACCTTGAATTTTTGAAGCTGTAAATTAAAAAAAAAAAGAAGGAAAAATGGGTCACCAGTAATTTTTTGACCGACACAAATTTTCCGGTGGGGGGTGGGGGAGGTGATTGACCCTATAAATCTATATTGCTGTGCTACATGCTTTGAAAATAGGACAGTTGGAAAGTGCCCCTCAGATCCTGTGCCCCCCCTTTTCCAAGATTCAATTATCTTCCGCCGCCTAATGATTCTCGGGTCATTCTTAGTCCGGAAAAGATTTGAAATGTCAGATACAGTAGCATAGCCAGCTTCCCAAACGTTTGGGGATTGAGGGAATTGTAAAAATTGACAGTTCTATGTCAACATTTAAAAAATGAGGGCGGCAAGGGACCTATATATCGTTGTTTCTGAAAGCGTGGGGAGGGCTGACTGATCGGATGTACTATTCATATCGGAGATTCATGGGAATCCCGCCCGAATTGTCTGTATCCGAATCATTCCACTCAGACTGTCAGACTTAGCACGATGCTGAATCTCGGATTGGACAACTGGGGCGTATGACCCGCCGACAGGCACACGTTTAAAATTCTGAGCCCCAATGGGACATTTTGGGACATCGAAAACAATAAATCTTCGCCCCCTGCTTCAGACCAGGCTGCCAGGGCCCACAATTTTGCCAAAATCTCTCAATTTTCAGGAGACAATTCTCATCTGCTTGTTTCAAAATTGTAACCCAATGCGTATCTGAGAAATAGATTTTAACATGAGAATATAAAATTGTCTTCTTTTGATCACTTACATTTTCGAACTTTATTTTCAGCCATTTCGGGGCATCCAAAACAAGAAATCTTTCGGGAGTTTTGTCCTTTGGCCCATACATCTTTTGATTTCTCAATTAACCTAAATCACTTTTCTTGGTTACTGCTAGGAAAATAATGTAGAAAAATCTCCTTCATTGTTTGGAAAATTTGCTTCAATTTTCAGGAAACTTTCTTCATTTTCGTGAAATTTGTTTCAAAGTTCCTTTGATTCGAGAAATTCCTGGAATTGTTGCCAAATTTCTCCTAAATTGTACGACATTTTCTCCTAAACGTCCCCTCTCCTTCCCCCTCCTTCCCACACCATTTTCGTACTAATTATATTAGGAGCCATGTTTGTTTTTGCTCAAAAAAACCTGGTCCCCTATTTCAAATATATTCATTCGCAGGGTTTATGATAATTTTGATCCAGTCAGCCAGCAGACTGGCAGAAGTCTTGCAATGACCCCAACACAGCTGTAATGAGAGGGCAGAAGGGAGAAATGTTGGCCTTAGGTCGCAAATTCTCTTGCTCTTGTTCCATTTCATATTCAATGTCACCAGAAGCCTGTAAAATAGTATATCGTGATAAAATCATGCAAGCTTCAAGGGAACGCCGACTCACCACGATTCACGTTTTTAGCTCAACATCCATTTAAAGGATTTCGAGCTTAAGCAATTGAGGCTAGCCCAAAATTTAGACTTTCGTTGGGATACGGGGGTTATTTTAGCAGCGTTTATCATATATTAAGCTATGGATGCAACAACACTTTGTATTGGTGGGTAGTTTTAACGAATGTTTAACAGTATTGCCAAATTGGAGTTGATAGCTCGTTTGGGCTATAACTTGCGTTTAAAAACTAAATACTAAAATAGCCTGAATGCCCGAT
>JAIGNY010003820.1:22500-65000 GCA_020152595.1 Chiridota heheva
ATATATATATATATATATATATATATATATATATATATATATATATATATATATATATATATATATATATATATATATATATATATATATATATATATATATATATATATATATATATATATATATATATATATATATATATATATATATATATATATATATATATATATATATATATATATATATATATATATATATATATATATATATAAATACACATATATATACATATATATATATATATATATATATATATATATATATATATATATATATATATATATATATATATATATATATATATATAAATACACATATATAATATATATATATATATATATATACATAAAAAAATAAAAAAATAGACAACATATTAAAACAACAATCTCTCTCTTACTAAATATTTCAGAGTTAGTTATAGATTTTCTAATTTTTCAACACCCCTTAATCTACCCCTTATTCACCCCTGGGTTTGTTTGCAGTAATAGACCAAAATGCGGTGGAAGTAAACCTTGGTTTCCACCGTATGCTATTAGTGAATGAACCCCGTTCTTATCAGACGTATCATCATGAGCTTCTATCACACTACGCCACGCCCGCATACATGATCTAGTTATATGTATACGCAGTGCACAAGTCGAACGCAGGATTGGTATATTTGCTTTAAGAAGCCAACTAAAAAAGACGCTTTGGCCGAATTTTTTTTATTTGACTTCAACTGATAAGGTGGCTTTAAATGGTTTCCCAATTCAGACTTGGGCAAAAGAGGACTTATTTAGCCGAGAAAAAAAAATGACAAAGAATAAAAAAGAATAAATTTTTCTGTTGCCGTTCAGACCGCGTGATATTTTATTTTGTTGCAGAAGTTACGTAATGATTTCTTGTTATAAGTACACAGAAATTGTGTATTCTTCTGTTGTTCTCATGTGATGTTAGAAAATGTACGCCTGACTGATTATTTTATTTCATGAAATTGTGTTTAAGAATGATTTATATTCTAAGCATACAAATTATTATTCTAAACATCATTATTATTATTATTATTATTATAAAAATACTTTTAAATTTACTTTTTTACCTTTCCCTAAAAAAAAAAACACAAAAAAAACCTGATGGATTCCGTGATGGATACACCCTTGAGTTTTCTTTTGGTCATGGACTTATGGGAGATTCTCCAGTCGACTTGCGCCGATTCATATAAAGTTTCCTTAAGAAAAATGTGTAATATTTTCTTCAAATTTAGGTATAATTTTGGACTTTCAAATGCCTAAAATTCCTGGAGCTTCCGGGGATTCGCCCGCTAAGCCCCTAACGTGGCGTCGCCCCTGGACCTTAACGGGGCTTATCCTACCCATGCGTATTGCGCCATGCTGTGCATGCGCAGTACCGTCAAGGCGGCATTATCTTTATGTAATGATAAGCATGAACAACTTTACCCCACCCCCCTCCCCCACCTCTAATTAAAAATACGTCGCTCCGCCCCTGCAGATATTATCTACGGGAAAAGTTTTCTTCTTTTTAATTCATTTAATATCTTGGAATGAACATTTAAAAAAAGAATTCCAAAAACGATGAGAGAAATTTTAGACCCCAAAGAAGTGAATAAGCAATAAATTCTCGAACCATGTATTTCAGATATTTATTCTTACAATCAAAAATAGATCACAGATATGTATGAATGGGTAAATTATTTGGTAAATTAATTTGACCACATAGGCCTAGGTAGAACGTATACGCAATATAGAACACAAAGAATGTTTAGAAGTCAACTGAATCTAAAAATTGAGTCTGAAACTAAAGTTTATCTTCAATTCGCAAGACAATCTTTACAAAATTGTAAAGATGCTCTTGAGAATTGAAGATGAATTTTTTAACAAATAATAGCAATTTTTGTTTCAGACTCCGTTTTTAGATTCAGTTTGACTTTTAAACATTTCTGTCACACAAGCGTAAAACCTTGAACTACAATTTTTGACTTTAATTGTTGTTTATGATTTACGTAAAAGAGTGGCAGTGGTTAAAAAAATGACATGCATAGGCCTAGGACATACGTTCAGAAAGAATCAAAACAACATTACCAGACACTGACACTACGGTGGAATACTCAGGAGAAGTGAAACTGAGGAAGACCGAGAAATATACGGACCGAGAAATACACCAACTGCAAAACATACCCGCAGTATGACAGATGTTTTGGTAAAAGACACCTGCACTTGCACTACGAAAATGGTGCAAAAAAGGCACCTGCTTGGGACACACACACATGAATGTGAGATGCTGAGAGAAAAATCATATGCCCTCATCGGGATTCAAAGTGGAGAACTGCAGTCCACACATAACACACCATCTCTCACTCTCTCTCTCTCTCTCTCTCTTTCTCTCTCTATTTCACACCATCTCTCTCTCTCACTCTCTCTCTCTCTCTCTCTTTCTCTCTCTATTTCACACCATCTCTCTCTCACTCTCTCTCTCTCTCTTTCTCTCTCTATTTCACACCATCTCTCTCTCTCTTTCTCTCTCTCTCTCTCTCTCTCTCTCTCTCTCTCTCTCTCTCTCTCTCTCTCTCTCTCTCTCTCTCTCTCTCTTTCTCTCTCTCTTTGGAAACATTTTATTTATGTTTAGCTAATAGATATCTCCTTAACGGAATAAGAATTTTGAATGCTTTCTTCACCATTTGTTCCTCTTTTATATAAGATGGACTTGCTTGACTACTGAAGTGATCCTTTGAACTGTTAAAACTTAAACCACCTTTGCTCTACGGTTTACGGTTTATTCTGAATTTCATACATACATACATACATACATACATACATACATACATACATACATACATACATACATACATACATACATACATACATCATACATACATACATACATACATACATACATGCATACATATATGTATACATGCATGCATGCATACATAAATACATACATGCATACATAGCATACATACATACATACATACATACATACATACATACATACATACATACATACATACAAAATTATGCATACATGCATACATACAAAATTATTCTATTCTTACGTTTAAAGAAAACAGCCAAATAGCGACCCATTTTAGACGTATGAAATGAAATTGTTACGACGTAAGAAATGATTGTTACGACGTAAGAATTGATTTTTCTTCGGCGTATCATGAGTGGACTTTATGACCCACATGACCTTATACGTCGTACTTGTGTTCTCGTCCGGTAGGCATTAAGAGTTGCATGGATGGCATTTGCTATCCTTGAATTATGCAGGTAGCACCCTGTCATTGTAATTGTGTGTTCTTTCATAATCAGGTTAAGTTCATTAGAAGAAGCAGTCTTAGAGTATAGACAGTATTAGGCAGACGAGAACAGAACAGTGTAGGAACTTCGAGAGGTGCAGCAGACTTCAAGTAGGAAGAGAGTATGATCAGTGTGATAAAAGATATATAGTTTAGTATATGAGAGCAGAAATAAAGCAGATCGTTGTCATCCCTGTTAATAAAGAAAAGTGTCGGATATTCTTCCCCAATTCTTAGACATGGTCGAAAATAAGGATAGTAATGATAAGTAAAGGATATTTCAATCATGAAGATATTATACACCTCATTAAAAAAAATTGTCAGTCACCTAAATGACTGAGGCCCTGAAGATGCGTCAATATAGGCTATATGTTTTGTCACCCATCTAGGCGCAATTACTCACCCTCACCGAAAGTAAAGAGGTGAGTCACACACTTGACAAGTGCATTATGGAAAGTTCCAACGGCATCATTAACTTATTACTAGATTATTTATTGAAATGATAATCCAAGAATCCATGAATTCAAAAACAATGGGATATAAATTAATCCCAAATATGACGTAATTCTAATTTTCTTAATGGCAAAATATGTGAAATACCTTGCTAGATGTGTTTTGTCTAAACCGATGTTTGGCAAGTCTCCTGATAGTGACATTAGCTGCTATATTTACTGATTGTAGCCTTATTCTATTCCAGCATCCTACCATGATGCAGAAGAACTGCAGAAATACTGATAATGGATTCATCATCGGTGGCAAGGGTTTTGTTTTACTCTTCAGGTTACTTACAGTCCCTGAAATAAAAGCGGCTCGGATAGAGAATCAAATGTTGTGCCCGTTTGTATGCTATCAAAGGGGCTCAGAACATTTATGCAATAGTGTTGGGTAATCACAGATATTGCTCCAATGTTTTGTTAAAGCATTCTTCGGGTTCTTTGTTTTAATACAAGTTGTATATTTAACTTAAAGATTAATATTTCATATAATTTTGTAGTACAACAGAGACTTATTATGAATGATCGCTGTTTTACGATATCTTATTGAAATATTATACCGCGTAGCCTCAGTGAATAAATGATATTTAAAATCTTACTTCGGTAATGGTGATGAATATTATTGACAAAACTTCTAGCAAAAGTACAAACAAACATAATCAAAATGATCACATTTTAACAACCGCATATCTGTCTTGTTTCATATATATGGTATTACTATGTTGTTAGCTAGTAATAGAAACACACCATGTTCATGTTATAATAACGTTTAATTTGATCAATATGCATAGCCGGCGGCGGTTATGGTTTTTTGAAGCCGTAAACACAATATCCCAAGAATTATAAATGGATTCATGTCATATCTAATACACAGCTTTCTCAGATTATTTTGGGTGGTGATTCATGCATTAATTAGTAGGCGGGGCTTAATGCCAAATCTTGAATTGCTCATATTAGAACAACTGCAAAAGTGTTTCCTTTTTTCAAATGGTAAATTTTCTTTACCAACATGCATGCAGTGCTTTTTTCTGAGTACTAGTACATATTTTGTCTTCATTGTTATTTTAAGCTTGTGTAACAAAATGTATGTATATTCAAGTAATTAAGACTTTATATCCATATTGCGCTTCGGAACCTATATAACCTTTGGTTTTATAGTTAATATATATTCTTAATTGTAATTTCTGTTATCTTTAATCAATGCTTCTACTTTTTTTTTATAGCATCAAATAGTCTTGAAAATGAAATACTGATTATCCAGCATTCGTGACTTTGAAAAATAATAGTGTTGGGTCTTTAGGAACAAAGAATATATTTTATTTCAGATACTTGTCATTTAGCTGTTTATTAGTTTTAGAATTATAATCACCGCGGTTGTGCAAATGCCTCTAGAGCAACTGCTTCCTGCATTTAGTTTCTTCTTCCAATTAAATGCAGCGTCAAACACTGAAGATAAATGCATCACACAAGGTGGTTGTAGCACGAATATTCATGCCTACGGATGAACGCACGTCTATAAGTCTAAGACGCTAAGACGAACAACACACTCAAGCAAAAGCTCATGGGCTTCAATAAGTGTCCCAAAAATGGCACGCATAGGGGTCATTAGTATTAGGCTGCATAGGAAAAACTCCACATTAAAAAAAAAAAAAGATTTTTCTGTATTCCTGGTCACTCTGACAAGAAACATTCCTTTACAATCCATTCCCTGTACAAAAAAATAATCAATATGTGGTTTCCAAAAACTTCACGAGTAACCCCCCTCTCTTCTATTTCTGTCGCCTATAGGCCTAAATAGATACATAGGCCTAGGACCCTAAGGTTTTTACCAACTAAAGTTTAATACAGGTAGGTTTACAACCCAATTTCTTCAGTTCTTAGCCTACATGATTGTTACCATTCTGCAATTTGGACGTTTTTGATGTGTAATTTAGGTTCTTGCAAATATAAAGTACAACGACACAACAACCAGTGAATATCAGCTAATAAGAAAAACAAAACATATCAGTATAATGACGAATAACTAACATTAGAAGAGGCCTAATGTAAGTGTCGGTTACCTGACTTCATCCACTGAAAATTTAAAGAAGGAAACTTTCTTTTTTCCTCTCCATACACAAAGCGACCGCGCAGCTGTGATGATGCATATTAATAATAGTATTTAGGGTCTAATTCATTTATTTGAAACTATGTCAGTATAGATGGAGTCATATGTGGCAATCCGGGGGACAATGATTTTGTTAGGGGACAAATATGCTTATGTCCCTGAAAAATCAAGCCTAATATAGGCCTAAAGCTTATATGACCCAATTGATTTTGTCTGGGTTCCTCCCTCCAATGTCGAGAAGAAATCGCCGCTATTGGCCGGTCTCATCCCCTCCAACTTACACATATACGTACGTGCGTACGTATGTATGTATGTATGTATGTATGTATGTATGTATGTATGTATGTATGTATGTATGTATGTATGTATGTATGTATGTATGTATGTATGTATGTATGTATGTATGTATGTATGTATGTATGTATGTATGTATGTATGTATGTATGTATGTATGTATGTATGTATGTATGTATGTATGTATGTATGTATGTATGTATGTATGTATGTATGTATGTATGTATGTATGTAGGTATGTAGGTAGGTATGTATGTATGTATGTATGTATGTATGTAGGTATGTATGTATGTATATATGTATGTATGTATGTATGTATGTATGTATGTATGTATGTATGTATGTATGTATGTATGTATGTATGTATGTATGTATGTATGTATGTATGTGTATGTATGTATGTATGTATGTATGTATGTATGTATATATGTATGTATGTATGTATGCCTTTAAGAGAAGAAGTGAGGAGTTTATTTGAAATAATTTTCATACGCGCAAAGTTTGACCCTAAGATAAAATCTAGTATAGATCATAATGAACCGTGAAATTACACTTACATGGAATCAGACTTAAGTTCCTAAAAAAGAAAACAGTGGATTTTCAAACCGTGCAATGACATTAAACAGTTATAAATTGAAGAAGAAGAAGAAAAACGTAAAGATCGGTCGTCAGTCTCGGAACACCCATACGCAACGACGTGCATAGTCGATTGCCATCTTGTTCACGGGGGTGCCGCGCGAAATTTGAGTGTAGTTCCTCTTCCCCACGGCGTATAATCGAGAATCAATGGCTACACCAAGCGGTAGGACAATAATACGTTAAACATTCATTTGATATCCTATTGCATGTTGCCACTTTCATGATCAGGTAGGCTTTTTGTATGGGGGTGAAGGGCGGAGGGGGGAAGGGGTGGGAAGGGGGGGGGACCGTTCAGGAATTTCCTAGATTTCTTATGCATCTGAGTATAAAGTTAGGTCCATTGGCTCATTGCGCGAGCTTGTAAATAGACCGTCAATCTCCAGCAAATGTTGAAGTTCTTAGTAAAAGTTTAGAACGGAATGATAGCATTTCTGGCCAAATTCATAATGATGGGACCCTTTTTTTACTGTTGTACTCAATATCGAAGTTCATGAGTTTTTCCAAGCTATAGGCTCAATATTTTGCACTCCGCGCCCACAAAGAAAAGAGAGGCCATGGCCTATGAAAGATTCGAATATTACAAAGCACTCTTCTTTTTTTTGCGTGACACATTATTAATTTTTAGTCATTTACTTTCCGAACTACCATCTATTTAACTTAAAAAAGTTTAGAAAGTGAAACATTTTTGTCTCTTAGTTTTCAATATATAATTAAGCCCTAACCCCATACCCACTTCATACCACCCCACGCCTATATCTTTCAGTGGCTTAATCTATTTTGCAATTTAAAAACAAAACAAGTTTGTCAATTAAGCAGCATGAGAAATGTGCAAGTGTAAAGCAACATTAAAGCAAAATTACTTGATGCAATACTTGTATGACAAACTAGATATAGCAATCGATGATCCCTCGCCGTTGATAACGCACCCCCACCCTCTGTCCCACATGCTATCACAACTTCTGTTCCACATGTCATCCCACACCATATGCAATATTGGTGTAGGAATTATATGATAATATTAAAGTATATTATTATTTATCAGGAAAACCTCTGGAAATTCACACACCTGTACAACCTATGAAGAGAGTTGTCAACAATAACAGACAGAAGATGAGAAAAGGCATTAAATTTATTACGGTGGACAATTGCAAAACAGTCACAGGTTAAATTTCTTAAATCTGTAAAGTATGATGATTAGATTTTTCAAAGAAATTGATAGTTAGCTCCAAAGTGGGAAAAAAATGTACCGCTGATAGAACGTTCTTCTTTCATTAAAATTTCAATTCAAGATTACTTCTATAAATTTCTAGTTTAACGGTATTCCATAGATCAATTTCTAGTTTAACGGTATTCCAGAGGACATTTTCTACTTCAACGGTATTCCATGTAAAAAATTCTAGTTTAACGGTATAATAGGACAATTGTTTTGAAATATCATAAAGCCTACAAATAAATCTTCGACGCCTTGCAGAATATCTCTTTACCTTCATAGTCTCACTAAAACGCCAATTTTATTTAACAATCTGGTAACAACTGAAGCATGGTTGCAGACGAACTATTGCGCGTCAATTATTATCACACTTTAATGCTTACTGAAGTTAAGTATGCCATCTTGTCAACTTCTAAAAAATATACCAACTTGTCGCAAAATGCGTTTCCCCCGTTTTTGCGTGGTGGTCTGATTCGATCTCATAAAAAAAAATATCAGAAATACGACTTCCAGCAATTAGCTTTGCCTTATACAAATAGGCTTTATTAACACCTTTTCAATAGAGGTGTTGGCAACCCAAGTTTCTCTGTTTTTGTAATTTTACACATGTTTACGAGTATCGCAATTGGTGCGTAAAATCTTGCAATATTTACATGGCTAACAGCGTCTTTTCATGATTACTATAGCTTCAGTTAATTTTATTCACCGTGCAAGATCCATCTGCTTCATAAAAATGGAATCACAATATAAAATGTTTTACAGGTAGAAAGATCCAATTATTTCTGCCTGTTTTCTCCCGTTTGAGTAAATTTATGTAAAAATATATACATCGTAAAAGTGGAAGAATTTTCTCAGTAATGAAAATCAAGATAATTTGAAGGCAATATATTGAATTGAGTGACAAATCTTCAATTCGTTTCGAAATTCAGTACTAAACTAAAAGTTTTTAGAAGACTGTTGTATCTTGATTGCAAAAATATATGCATTTTTTTAAGATTACGCATTGCGTTATCCAATCCGATCCACGCTCCCGATCGGGAGATTTCTCGATTGGGAGATCAAGACATGCGCAGTTACCATAGTCTAAATTGTTGCTAATAAGTTCAGTCGTTAATTTTGTATTTGTTAAATTCTGTAATTCTATAAAGCTGCAGCTACTTTAGAAATAATATAAGAGGTAATATTTCTGTATGATTTAAGCTTTTGCTGGTGACTAAAATGTTAAAATCTGCTCTTAAAAAAATATTGAAATCAATTATTAAAGATAACATTAAAATTTCCTGGCGAACGTCAATTTTGTTCAAGTGAAAATGGAGAAAAAATTCATCGTTATGTTACATTAATAAAAATTGAATATTTCGCATGTATTTTTCCTACCTTTGGCTTAAGCCTATTTAACCGTTATTTCCTTAGAGCGATTTTGATTTGGAAAGATGCATTGTGGGTTATAATGATACAAATCTTCCGACTGGGGGTTCTCCCGTTAAGGAGCGTGGACCGGAGGTTACCATAAGAGCCGGTGTGATAGTAAACCCCCCCTCCCCTCCCCTCGTAAATTTGGGCCCCCGGTCCTTAATTCCTAAGGAATGCCTAGTGAATTTGGTCCCCTCCGGAGTGATTTTACTAGGTAATTTACTGGTGTGTCTGTACGGTTCCTTCAATTAATTTTGTGTACTGAAGTGATAAGCTAAAAAGTGATAAGAAGTGATAAGCTAATACACTAAAGAAAGGGGAGCAGAAGGGCTTTTTCTTGCAAAGGTGGACAAGTAAATGTCTCCAAATTTCATAGGAAAGAAGGGCCGGGGCCCAAATTTCCTAGCAGACCGTTTTTACTAAGAGAAGGGACCAAATTTACTGAATGACTACTGCTTAATTGTCTGGGGGCCCAAATTTCTCAGGAAATAAGGGCCGGTGGGCCAAAATTTACTAGAGGGGGTCAAAATTACTTTTACACCGGCGTTAGGCTATTTGTAGACATTTTGTTCTAGAACATATCATCTGTTACACCATAAAATGTAATAATTAGTGTAAAATATAGCACCGTTTCAACACAACATGCAAGATGCTTATGATACATCAATTCCATAATAACAGCGCAAAGAATTCTTATATAATAGCATGCACAAATGCTTAATTCACCATGCTAAAACAATACACTGGGGTTGAAGAGCTCATGACATGCTTTTAAAACTTTGGCTAATTTTCAATAAAACATGTTCATATGTGTTCCATGAGTAATATTTGCTACATAGATATCGAAAAACTATTGAAATCACGAGAAATCGGTGATTTTGGCATAATTTGTTTGGCACTGAAATACGAAAAGTGAAAACGTCTAAAAATTGATTCCATCATTATTATAGAATGTCATATTGGTTACGATAGCATGTGTTTCATCATATGTTTGTCTGATGAATGATAGAAAAATGGCTGAAGGGAAGAATGAAACTGAAAGCAGTAGCGATAGCTGCAGTTTGAACTTATTCTGCTCATTTTCAAGTTTTGATGGACAAGAAGCCAGTGATGTTGAGGATAATGTTATAGCACCTGACGGTCCAGTTTTGCCATATCAATTTGATCCGAGAGCAGTGCCAGCAGGCCAATAAGCCTACATGGCGACAAGAAGAAGCTCCCGATTTTGACAGGAAACTCGACAATAACGAATAGTAAGTTGTTATCCTGGGCTAGCATTATTACTGACACTCGGGTAAGGAATGTTTCGTTAACCAAAAGGCTTTTCTTCTATTATTTCATGCATTGCTACTGACTTTGGCCTCCTGGCAAAGGCTACGTTTGTGAGAGAAACACATAGCCTACAGTAGTATAGGACTCCTAGGCGTCTAGGAGACTACATCATGGTCATACATCATACATGCAATACTGAGTAGCACTACATTCTTTGTAATGCTTATAGATATATACATTTCTTTACAATCCATTCCCTGCAAGACATATTCAAAAACTTTCCTCATTCTGTCCTTGGGTGCAAAATCAGTGACAATTTAGATACTTTTTGAGGCCTTGAAAATGAAAGTCCAGTCATTTTTCATGTGAAATCACACTCTTTACATATGATCATCAACAAATCTATAATTTTGGGTGAAACTACCCTTCCAAAATATGGTGACTATTAATTAGTCATTTATTAATTAGCTATGTTGATGAATTTGATCAAGGCTGTAAACAAACGGTTGTTTGAAGTCGATTTTTCACCAGAGAGGATAGTTTTTGAAATTTTTGCAGGGAACAAATTGTTAAGAAACTTACCTTGCCATTTTTAAAAATTTCAAAACCAGGGATGCGAACGTTTTTAAATAAGAATAAAAAAATCAACAAAATGTGATGTTTTCCTATATGCAGCCTAAATGGTTGCCATTTCAAGTGTGATATATAGGAACTTCAAGCCGCACAGTGAATTTATTTTAAGATTGGTCATAAAGGATAAGAATTCCAGTAATAAGATTTAAATTTTTAAACTCACATGTCAATTTCAAGCGGTAATATGCACAGGCAGACAGGATGAATGGGGAATACTTAGCTGCTTAGCGGGTGTATACAAAAGTGATTGACACATTTTCTGCGGCATGATAAGAAAAATCCTGATGAGATCATTTCTTGATCATTTTCAACAATTTTCATTCTGATTTCTATCATTTTGTATGTTTTTACCTCATTATTTAATGAGGTAAAATGACTGTTGTAACTTGTACACAAAACTTAGAAGTATCATACATAAAAAATACAAGTAGTACCCAAATAATGTATTTTTCAGCAGTTAAGTTTAGGCTAGGTTTGTTGGACCTACATGAGCTCGAAAAAATTATAAAGTCGAATCATGATGGTAGGGATATAAATGGTTCCAAATTAATGATGATCTATTTTTGAGACAATTTTTCTAAAATTGATGTGATTTTATTTTAAAGTGACAACTATATTTTGAAGGTATTTCTGTTTCCCACCCTCTCTTACAAACTTGGGAAGTTTAGTTTCTTTGTTTCAAAAAACAATAAGTCTTTACATTTCTAACTTGCCAAATATGTAAACTCATACACATGTGGGTGAGTGAATTACAAATTGTCAATTATTGACCAAGTCCTGAAAATAATCACCAGATTCGCATAGCAGGAATAATAAATTTTGGAAATGATTAACCACCGTGCATCAGTAAAATCTGCCTTGTGTTATAACATGGTAACATGTGTTACGATCATTGTCAGTTAAAACTGAGCGCAGTAAAGCCGACGAATGATCATTGTCTACGCTGACTGAAGAAATTCCTTTCTAGTTGCGATTACAGTTATGGAAAGTACATTGAAGGGTACGGAACTAAACGGTGTACCGACACGACCACCAGGACCGGAATAAATCTTGTTACTGTTAGGGCCGGTCAGCTTATTATTTCCCAAACAGGATAGTAATTGCACTAATTTCAGTTAACTTAAGTTAGGATTAGGGTCCAGAATTTGAGTCAATCAGACAAGAGGAAATTTGTGCCAGTGCTATCTTATTTGAGAAAACTGCGGTCGGGCATGCCTGGGGCAGAAACAAAGGGCCAGTCTCAGAAGCAATCTGCAGTACCGTCGAAAGGCGTTTGGTGTTGGTTGATATTGGTGGCTGAATCAGTTTGAACTGAGCAAAACAATGTATTTATTTATATATTCTTCTAATTGTTCTTTTCTATTTTTCTTTTTTAATCTCATATAGAAAAGATTCTTTACTACGTTTTTGATATAGTCGAAGATTTGGGTCTAACTGTCCCGATTTTACTGCATCTTGTTCTGAATTTTTCAAATTCTTCTGAAATTTGGTCATATTTGTACCGATATTACGGAATCTTATTGTCGTAATGTTAAGAAAGAAAAATCAGAAATCACCAGAAGTAATTTTGTGAACGATTACATTTTCTAAAATTTGTATTTTGCAAATTTTTTGTTTGGTTTAATTTGAAAGAAAAGGCTTCACAAAAAAATAAGTAGAATTGGATAATATTACATTAATTGTCAAATTGATCATACAACTGTATTCTTCATAAACAACATTTTAATTTTTATTGCATTTTTTCTACTCTCTTTTCATGCAGATGAGGGAACAAACAAGAACCAACATGATGATGAACAAGTGACAATCCAAGACAACTTTAGGAGAGTATCAAAGAAAGCATATGCCCTGATCAGACATCAACAATGGCTGAATATAGTGGGACAAGTGTCACATAGTCCTGGAGGAGTTTATCTGCCATTCAGATAGATACATATAAGACAGAGCACCATGCAAACAGTTGATGGTAAGACTGGTCACTGGTAGAATTTAAACTGGTTTGTCTGTTTGTGTTGACCTTTTATCAAAGAAAGATACAAATAACCATTGACATGAGCTGACTCAACATAAGAAGGCAGCTAATACCTTCAAGTGGTAAATGCAGACTTGAGCCAATGTCAAAAATGTTGTGCAGTGAATTTGAAACTGTTGTAGCTAAATGGCAGTTTGATGCACAGCGAACAGAACTGCACTGTATGTATAGTAAATGCTATTTTAGTGTCAAAACTATTTGATGATGAATCTGGAATGTACAATGATGAAGATATAGACCGGATGATTAAGGTTGTCAATCATGGATGAATGTTTTACCAAGAACTTCTAACAAACAGTCCGGGAGAGGTCCTTAAATAGGAACCAGAAGGTTCCTTAAATTAGGAACTTTTCGTGCATGGACATCGCCATTTTGTAATATTTCCCACGATGTTTTGCTTTACTAACTTTAAAGTCATATGTAGTGTTATAATTTTCAAATTTTAAATACCTCCGCCCATATTTGTTTTTGCCCGGCGAAACTTAAATGTACATAATTATCGCAAAATATGAACAAAACGGCTGCTGGACGTCTATTAGCTCAGGTATTTTATAAGTTCCTTAAAATAGGACCTCTCCCGGATTGACAAAAACATACAAAGGTTGGGATAAATTTAAAGCTGCATTTTGTATTGTCCTAACTTTAAGATGCTGTTTAACTTACAGTATGTGCCAGAGCAGTGTTATAAGAAAGAATGGTGGGAAGTTGGGTGGTATGGAGCAAAATTGACAAATTGAAATAAACAACCAAAGGCTAAATTCTTTGTTTATAATTCACATTGAATATAATAGCAATCCCTGTACCTAAGGGCTTTTTTGTTGTTGTATATCTTAAGGGTGCATTGGGAAATTGTGCTGTTATTAAGTAAGAACTTGAAAGGGTAAAGAACTGAAAGGGTCTCACCTACTTGAAGGTACTGTAGCAACTTTCTATTCCTCAGACATTTTTTTTCTCAATATTTCTTTTCTCCTTCAACTTTCAAACAACAAATAATAGGATATATAATATATGTTATAAACTTCATAAGAAATACAGATATGATTTATTCTCGTGGAGAAGCTTCTAGGCAAGAAGGAAAAAAAGATTTATTTTTAAAAGAAGGGGGGAAATAAATAGGTTATAAAAAAGGGGGAAAAAAGGATTGAAAATTAAGTACATGCATATGGAGAGCAAAAACAGTAGAAGTAAACAGTCTAAACAGTCCACTAAAGATATGAAAAGCTCACAGAAGTCTCAATATTTCCAGAAAGTCGCTTAGATAATACAGAAACCTATCATGAAAATAATTTTACTGGGCAATATAACTTTCAATTTTAAACCGATAGATAATGCAAAGTAAACTTCATGCCAAATCTGTTTTGTCTTGTCTGTTTTAAATAGAAAAATAAAATGAAACACAATGAAATGAATATACTTATTGGTGATATTCCTAAAACCAAACATTATTGGATCATAAGATAAATCAACGCAGCAGGAAAGTAAATTGGTGTGAATGTGAATCCCTAAATCCCTAACATATAAACAGTCCCAAAAAAAATGATAAAGAGAATCCGTGCAATTTTTACGAAAAGAACTTTTAGAATTACTGATGATGCTCATCGTAAACAGACGCTCATTGTTTGGAATTAAAGGATTAATACACTTATGCTGAAAATACCGTATTTGTGGATAACTAACCGAAAAAAAGGGAATTTAAAAAATTAATAACCTAATACACATCGTAGTTATCAAGATTTGTCCAAAACCTTGGGTTTCTCTTAAATAAAATAGGATACGCAATTGTGTTGGTTTCTTACACTGCAAAAACTTAAAGATCATATTGTCCTGCGGTTGAATTATATTTAAAGGTGCATTTTGCCTCCATTTCTTAGGAATAGCAGACATATAAGACTCTAAAATGTAGTGAAATTCAGTAGAGCTCCATTACCATCAATACAATTATCAATATAGAAACAATCTTTTTTCAAAAAGCGTTTGAATAAAAATGGGATGATTGTCAATACGAATCAGGCTAATTTCAAAACATAACGAGAGGTACAATTTTCAACTGAGTTGCTAAAAGTTAAGCAATACCACGCATGATAGACCTGACTAATGAAACTATCTTTAATCACTACATCACCTTGTTTACAATTGCAATTAAAAAGAATTTCCTACCCAAATGATTTAATTGGTAATCAAAGTATAACATCCACTGTGAATTAAGACCCTGTAAATATCTCTTAACCCAACAAAGTTTGAGAGATCTAAGAAACCTTTTTACATGAATCATGTTTAAACCACAATTTACATATTTACAAGAGAAATTACAGAGCAAACTCTTTTTCACTTTTGTCAGGCTTATTATTCCAAATAAACTAAATCAATATCTCAGAAGAAAGAATCTGGAGGATCAGCTAGAAGAGTATAACTAACAAGGAAAACTAAATTGGACAGAGCTAGGCTCTTATTAACAGTTATCTTGCCTAAGGGGGTAAGGTCTTTTTGAGACCAGGCACGAAAACAATCTTTGAGCATTGATTATTCGAAAAATAATTAAGCTTTAAAATGTCATCCTCGTGTTGACTAAAGTAAACTCCTAATTTCTCAAACATAGTTTGAAAAAATTGTAAGCAATTTGTTTACAAAAAAATGAAAGCAACAGTTCTCTTTCAAACAAATCATAGTTGGTTATCATATTGATTTATTTGCACGGTATTTTACAAAAGAAGGAGTATCAAGATACCACTTAGATTAAATCTGAAGCTTATCCACACTCTTTTATGTTTGTATGTCATCCTACCGCCGAAGAATATTCGCATCCTTTTATGTTTGTATGTCATCTTACTGAAGCAAATATCCGCACTCGTTTATGTTTGTATGTCATCCTACTGCCAACGCATATCCACATTCTTTTTTGTTTGTATATCGTCCGACTGCCGAAGTATATCCGCCCTCTTTATTTTTGTATGCATTCCTACCGCCGAAGCATATTCACACTCTTTGATGTGGTATGTCATCCTACTGCCGAAGCATATGCACACTCTTTTTGTTTGTATGTCATCCTACTGCCGAAGCATATGTGCACTATTTTATGTTTGTGTGTCATCCTACTGCCGAAGCATAGCCACTCCTCTATGTTTGTATGTCACCCCACTGCCAAAGCATATCCGCACTCTGTTATATTTGTATGTCATCCTACTACCGAATCATATCCACACTCTTTTATGTGTGTATGTCATCCTACAGCCGAAGCATATCCGCCCTCTTTTATGTATGTATGTCATCCTACCGCCGAAGCATATCCGCCCTCTTTTATGTTTGTATGTCATCCTACAGCCGAAGCATATTCATACTCTTTTATGTTTGTATATCATCCTACTGACGAAGCATATCCGCACTCGTTTATGTTTGTGTGTAATCCTACTGCCGAAGCATATACACAGTCTTTTTGTTTGTATGTCATCCTACAGCCGAAGCATATCCGCACTCTTTTATATCTGTATGTCACCCTACTGCCGAAGCATACCCGCTCTATAATGTTTGTATGTCATCCTACTGTTGAAGCATGTTTGCACTCTTTTATGTTTGTATGTCATCCTACTGCCGAAGCATATCCACATTCTTTTATGTTTGTATGTCATCCTACTGCCGAAGCATAGCCACTCCTCTATGTTTGTATGCATTCCTACCGCCGAATCATATTCACACTCTTTTATGTGGTATGTCATCCTACTGCCGAAGCATATGCGCACTATTTTATGTTTGTGTGTCATCCTATTGCCGAAGCATAGCCACTCTTCTATGTTTGTATATCATCCTACTGCCAAAGCATATCTGCACTCTGTTATATTTGTATGTCATCCTACTACCGAAGCATATCCGCACCCTTTTATGTGTGTATGGCATCCTACCGCCGAAGCATATCCGCCCTCTTTTTTGTTTGTATGTCATCCTACAGCCGAAGCATATTCATTTTTTTATGATTGTATATCATCATACTGACGAAGTATATCCGCACTCGTTTATGTTTGTATGTCATCCTACTACCGAAGCATATCCGCACCCTTTTATGTTTGTATATCATCCTACCGCCGAAGCATATCCGCCCTCTTTTATGTTTGTATGTTATCCTACAGCCGAAGCATATTCATATTTGTTTATGTTTGTATATGATCCTACTGACAAAGCATATCCGCACTCGTTTATGTTTGTATATCATCCTACCGCCGAAGCATATCCGCACTCGTTTATGTTTGTATGTCATCCTACAGCCGAAGCATATCCGCACTCTTTTATATTTGTATGTTACCTTACTGCCAAAGCATACCCGCTCTCTACTGTTTGTATGCCATCCTACTGTCGAATATCCTAATTAATACATTTCTCCCAAGGCAGACAAAAAGAAAAGATACTCAGTCTGTCATTCAAGTTAGCTTCAGTCTTATTTATTTTATTTTATTTTTTATTTTCATACAAAATAAATGATACCCTATAGGCAAATTAATAATTTTGATATGGTTCTACTTGATTCAGAGAAATATTTTTAAATAATGCATAAAGTGTAACAGATGACCTAACTTTTATGAAGTTGTATTAGACCTATTTTTTAAGTTTATGAAGAAACATCTTACTTATGATAATTATATCATAAGTACTTTAAATTCAAAGAGACTATTGAACTATTGACTCAGTAATAGCAAATTAGTCTGAATGAAAAAGTATCAAATTATTATAATATTTTTCAAGTTCATAGAGCTTTGTTTCTTTTAGATTAGCAACCCCACTATTTCCAGTTCTTCCGGCTTAGTGCATGTTATAATGCTATTTGCTATAGTCACATGCTATTTCTACTCCATTCACTCAGCTCTAAATGAGTACAGTAATAGGGTGAACAAAATGTTGTATTTTTTAGAAAAGTAATAACAATTTTATTTCAACCATAATACAAATATATACAGATAAGGCTTTATATGGTTGAGGGATCCTCGAAAAGCTCAAGAGAACTTGTAAGAGGGGTAACCCTCTTTTACAAAATACACAGAAACATATTACAAAATGTTACCAAAAAAAGGAATGGAAAAGAAAATATTACATAGACACTGCCCGATGATACATAACAAAAATGTAAAAAAACTATCTATTACAAAGAAGGTGATGATTTACTTTACGTTTGAATGAGGATAAGTTTTTAATAGAATTAAGTGAAGTAGTAGGGAATTCCGATTTGTAATTGCAGAGCATTTAACATAACCTTGACTATTTGTTAGGGAGAAACGGGGAATGGAAAGTAATATAGCATGGCGGGTATTGTAATCGTGAAAAGAACTATTTGGCAACAAAAATGGGCAAGTTAAGTGGTAGATTATCATTAAAGTAGTTGAATACAAAGATTATGGTGTAGTACTTGACTAGTTCCAAGATGGTACATTACTGTCACGGAAGAGAGGGTCAGAGTGACTATTGTAAGTTATATCATATATTGCACGCACCACTTTCTTTCGTAGAATGTAAAGCTTTTCGGTAAAGTATAACCCCGAATAATACAACATTAAGATTTTTTTAATGTAAAATAATAATATTATATAGAATTAGCAATATCTGAAAAGGAACCATGTTTTTTATGCGATTAATTATATCTATGGCTTAAGAAATTTTATTATTGATATTCTGAATATGTAGAATCCAAGTAACATTATCGTCTATGGTAACATAAAGACATTTTGTAGAATGAGAAAGGGGAACACGCGTGTTATCAATGTCAATGATAATGTCAAGGTTGGAAGATATGGTTTGTTTTTGATTAGGATAAAAAGTAATGGTGGTATATTTTTTAGCATTAAGGTGAAGTTTATTGAACCTGAACCAAGAAGTAATTTTGGGGATTTCAGTATTCATAATATATTATTATTAAAGTATTTATATCGTAGTCTTTATCAAGTAGATTGGTTATCGTCAGTCTGCATGTAAAAATGAAATGGAATTTGGGACAGCGTTTATATAAATTAGGAACAATAAGGGTCCAAGAATTGAAACCTGGAGAACACAACAGTGAAAGGTCTGCCTGAAACAATGATGACTGGATAAAGAAACATCTGTTATGGATATAACTATTAAACCAAGATAATGCAGCCCCCCTGATACCATAATTATCAAGTTTGTTTAGAAGAATAGAATGTTCAAGCGTATCTAAAGTTAAACACTTACTTATTTTCAAAGGAATTAATGATATAATCTACCAGACTTAGAATAGCCTGAGATGTTTTCCTTTAAGGCATAAAACCAAACTGTAAATTTCAAAATAGTGCATGTTTTTTGACAAAAGAATATAAATGATTAAAAACAAGTTTTTCAAAAATCTTTGAAAAACAAGGTAAGACGGACATAGGCCTATAATTACTAACGCTATCACGAGTACCACTCTTAAATACTGGAACTACACGAGCTATCTTCAAATAGAGGGGACAATCCCCTGAGTAAATGAACAATTGATAATATGCATAAGAGGCTTACAAATAGCAAAACCAGATAATTTAACAACTCTAGGACTAATATCGTCATAATCACAGCTTGAATGTTTTAATTTTAAAATACAGTTTAAAACCTCTGCTTCGTCTGTAAGCATCATAAAGAAAGAACTAGCGTTAGCTTGAGCTTAAGGCATAAAATCTATCGGATTTGTGCACCATCCGGGATTTTACGAGCCAAATTTGGTCCAATATTGATAAAGTATTGTTAAAAGCATTCAAAATGTCACGGGGGTTAGACAGACGATTGCTATCAAATTTTAACGAAGTAACAGACGACGTGGAAGTTTTGTTATTGGTAAGAGAATTCTTTTGTAATTAGAAAAATAGAAATGATGTGATTTCGCTTAGTTTGGCCATGTCTTTTAAGCCTTCACAAAAATATACACACAAAATCGCCGCTTGTGATTATGAATATCATGTTTTTTGTGATTGGCTGAACCGTGATGACGTTTTATGAAGTTTTAAAACCACTTTTTACGAAAAATAATAAATTCCCTAAATGTTACAAGTAATGAGTACCCTAAGATGTTATAGACATGTATATTACACAACACAGCTGTACTGTTTTTAGTAAAGGTACAACGTATTTCTTATTTTTGGCAAAAGATTGTCAAATTTTAAAGATTTTAGTCACTACTGCCTTCAACGTCCCCAAAAAGCCCAGTTCATCAGAATTTATAATGGTTGGAAGAAATTGTTTATCTTATTACTCGCTTTGATTGTAATACAAACAGAATCAACTTGCAATATGTCTGGACGTGGTAAAGGAGGAAAAGAGCTTGGAAAAAGGGGTGCCAAGCGTCACCGAAAGGTTTTGCGTGATAACATCCAGGGAATCACCAAGCCAGCAATCCGTGGTCTCGTTAGACGTGGAGGTGTAAATCTCTTTTCTCATCTACGAGGAAACTCGTGGTGTCCTGTTGGTATTCTTGGAGAATGTCATCCGTGATGCCGTAACATACTGTGAATACGCCAAGAGAAAGACAGTCACCGCCATGGATGGTTTTTGTACACTTAAGGTTTGTACACATTGGCTTTTAGCCAAGCAATCTCCGTTCAGGGGGCAGTCACTCTTAGTGCGGCAGTTGCATTGTTGTTGTTGTTGTTTTTTGTTTTTTTTTTTTTTGGGGGGGGATGGTTGAGCTTGTTTGTGACAGGGTTTTCGAATTGTGGCTCTGGATGATTGATTTGATGTTTTTCATGCAGGTGTAGCTCACTTTTTCTAATATTGTTCTTGTTGAAGATTTGGTGGAATTTGTGGCTGTGAGGGAAATGCTTAGTAATTAGCTTCAATTTTTTTTTCCTACATTAGTTTTTACTGTGCTAAAGGGTGGGTTAAAGCAAATGATTTTTCTGCTCCGGTTTTTGTGATTTTTGCATTCGGCGCCTGTTGGCGGGGTGTATTCAAATTTAGGTTGCTAGCCGCTTGCTATTAAGGCATTTTGGTAGTGTGGTGGCATTATTAAAAACGGCTGCATCGTGTGAGAGATCTGAAAGGCGTTTGTTGGTGGCTGCTGGGATGTTGCGGAATATAGGCGCAGGGTGGTGTGACTTGTTGTTTATGAAAAGTGGTTGGTACTTGGGTTTCCTGTACGGATAGAAAGTGCCGAATGTGAGGTTTAGCGTAACATCTAGGTAGTTGACGATCTTAGGTTAGTTTGAAATGTAATTTTGAGGCTGAAGCTGGCAAAAACTTTCATGTAATCCTTTCTAATGCGGTCGGCCTTTGGCCGTGGTGTTGATTTTAAGATAGCCAGTCCGTCGTATATCCGTCTATGTACAGGCCGAGGTCATTCATGGGAACTTCCTGCTGATATGTGAAGGGTGTGTAGACCTACCAATTCACAAATCTCGGCTCCGTCTGAGCTTCACATAGTCATATCGAATGCTTTGGGGCTCCCAGCATTCTCAGGTTTCACCCAGGGTGTACCTTTGTTGAATAATAATGAGCTTATTTCGTGCATAATGGTTCTATAATCTAGGACGGAAACTGTAGTGTGGTTGCGTGCCCAATTTAGAGAGTTGGTGAGTAGGTGTTCTGATATTGATTGATCCACGATGTCGAAAATCATAAAAGTGTGTTTGAATTTCTCTTCTATAGCTTTGAACCACTTGATTACAGAATTTGTATTCCTCCACTGCTTAACTGGTATGACGCTTCGTGGGTTTTGGTTGAATCTGTCTAAAATGACTTTGCTGACTTTTCCCATGTCGCTTTTGGCTGGGTCTAACAGTCTGCATGGGGTGTTTTGTGAGAAAATGTCCTTATGGTCCTTGAAGGAAACAAATGCCTGTCTTTCATCCATAGGCGATATTATATCGTCTATCTTAAGCTCTGAAGCAATTTTCATTAATTCCTTGTTTATGTTGTCTACGACTGATGAGTCTGCCGCCATGTATTTCTGTGTGATATTGTCTCTTAGTATTTTTCTGTAAGTGTCTGGCTCTACTGCGTATATATATATATATATATATATATATATATATATATATATATATATATATATATATATATATATATATATATATATATATATATATATATATATATATATATATATATATATATATATATATATATATATATATATATATATATATATATATATATATATATATATATATATATAAATAGAGACAGATTATTGATAAAGCTAAGCCATACTCATCATCAAGCAAAATGTGCAACCTATGCTTGAAAGAGAAATTCTTCATAATATACAAGCCACACTTAGCATCACTAAACAAAAGAAACGAGCTGGCCAGTGCATGCAGACACAGAAAAAAACAATTATTATGTAACTATAAATAAGAACTATTTTTCCCCATTGTTACCACACTTTAAACAGTTGTGCATTGTAATTCACCATCCCTATCACTCTGCATTTTGTTTCTGATGAGTGAGGTCTAACCCTTACAGAAACAGATTTGTCAAATAAAATGTACAAGGTTTAACTTATGAGTCAGTTTATTACAGCTCTCTTTTGATTGAGCACTTTTCCATTGTGATGGTTTTACAACATACTATCTTTTGGATATATATATATATATATATATATATATATATATATATATATATATATATATATATATATATATATATATATATATATATATATATATATATATATATATATATATATATATATATATATATATATATATATATATATATATATATATATATATATATATATATATATATATATATATATATATATATATATATATATATATATATATATATATATATATATATATATATATATATATATAGCTATACATCTATATATCAATATATCAATATTCATATATATATATATATATATATATATATATATATATATATATATATATATATATATATATATATATATATATATATATATATATATATATATATATATATATATATATATATATGAATATTTATATATATATATATATATATATATATATATATATAGCTATACATCTATATATCAATATATCAATATCTATATATATATATATATATATATATATATATATATATATATATATATATATATATATATATATATATATATATATATATATATATATATGTATATATATATGAATATATATATATATATATATATATATATATATATATATATATATAGCTATACATCTATATATCAATATATCAATATCTATATATATATATATATATATATATATATATATATATATATATATATATATATATATATATATATATATATATATATATATATATATATATATATATATATATATATATATATATATATTTATATATATATATATATATATATATATATAAATATATATATATATATATATATATATATATATATACAAATATATATATATATATATATATATATATATATATATATATATATATATATATATATATATATATATATATATATATATATATATATATATATATATATATATATATATATATATATATATATATATATATATATATATATATATTTATATATATATATATATATATATATATATATATATATATATATATAATAATAATAATAATAATAATAATAATAACTACACCTAGAGTATACTAAAAAGAAAAAACAAAATAAGTAACTTAAGCAAAACTAAAACCTAACCTAGACGGCCAATAAACGAAAGAATTTTTGTTTTAAATGTACTAAAAGAATACCAACAACTGTGTCCGGTTGTCCGTAGTACTAGTTGTCGTGTTTGTCAGCGTCTGTGGGATCCTTTGAGAAAAAAAAGATAATCTTGGCATTCCTAATAACACAATTCAATTTAGGCCTATTCCTTAATCTTACTTAATTCTCACGGTAGAGAGTGAGTCATATGTAAAAATGACTCATTTTTACAGTACGGTATAGGCCATGTTGGCTAAATTTTCTTGTGAATTGCCGCTAAATAGAGTCATTAATGCACTTTGTTGATCATGGTAACGAACCTTGATAGGCATTTTAGTTGCAATTTGCAAAAATAAACATTACTGCCACATTCTATGTTGTTTATTGGTACTCATCTATATCCAGTCTTAATTAGTGAGGCTTTTAGTTTCTGTATCATAACTTTAGAAGTGGATGTCTGATTGGAATAATCAGAATACATATCTCCTGCAAACAATAAGTTATTTGTTACTGGGTCTGTTTTCTATAATTAAAAAAAACTGAATGGAGAGTTGAAAGTTTTAGTCAAATCACCCATCCATATCAATGTTTCCACTAGTTTGAATCTACTAAAATTCTTTGCACAACCTAAGAAATGATGAAATTAAATTTAAAGTGTTGCTTTTTGCATAGTGTTTGCTTAGTCAGGTCAGTAAGGTATTTCCTATCTTGAAGTCCCAGAGTTTTTGAGGGACTCAGTATTGCATTGATTCTTCATCTTGGAGAATGATATCCCATTTAAATTCTTCAGCGTTAAACAAGTTTGTAGGTCCCTACATAATAATACTGTATAGTGTATTCAAAGTGCTTTACAATGACCAGTCATAATTTCCAGGCAGGAGCCAGAGATCACTTACCGACCCCCACCCCTTCACCACCCTCACCAGACACTTCAACTACGGTTTTCATCAGCTCCACCTAGTTTAAAAAAAAACCTAACATGATGTAAACTTCCAGTGCTAAAAATCTAAAAATGAATGATTTCTTCATTAAGTAGTAGTACGCTACCGGTATGCATTATTTCTCCCAGTCAAATTTTTTGTGGAAGTGGTACTGATCATGGGAAATTGATTTTCCTGGTAGTTTTCTCTGCTTTCAAAATTGTGTACAATTTGGAGTTTGAAGACAATGGATTTTGTGATCAGGGACACATATTCAATCAATCTATGTTAAATTTAAGCATTCCTCTTTCATGTTGCATTACATTTTTGGCCGTACGTTTAAGAGCCCCTTGTACAGTGAGTGTTGGTCTGAAGTTCTAAACAAACTTCCGTTGTAGTTAAAATGATATGTAATTCCTGCAATATGGACATTATTGCACCCCATTTACACATCATATAGGTATTGCGCATTTTATTTTTGGAGTAAAAGTATTAAATATTTCAGATTTTCGGATATTTTAGAATTGTTTAATGAAGTTTACGTACAAACTGTGTATGGGAGCCGTCTGCTAGCCAGCGTAACCAATATGACGTTATAGAAGATTTCAATACATTTTGTAAAACCTCAAACAAAACGCCAAATATGAAAAAGGAAAATATAAATATCACCAGTTGCTGAATTTGTACAACAAAGTTGAAAGAATTACATGAAGATTCTAAGCAACTAAATTACAATCAGACACATAAAGAAATCTCGAAACTTAAAATCTTTTAAACACGAGACGTGATTGGAGTTTTACAACATTTCTTCTTTTGGCCCCGATACTATTAGAAATGTAGTTATGATATGCACTTAACCAATCTAGACTAATAGTCTAGTCCCATATGCCAACTCACTTCATGTCTCACATACCATTCCACCCTACGTCACATGCCATCCCATCCTGTACCATGTACCACATGCCAACCATGCACCCCACATGCTAACCCAACCTATCCAAAATGGCAACCCACCCTGTCCACCATGCCATCTCACTTTGTCCCACATGCCATCCCACCTTGTCGTACGTACAATTCCACCCTGTCCTACATGAAATCCCACCCTCAACCTAATTCCTCACTTACCAATCATCACATCATGCCATCTGCTATTCTGAACATTCCACTTATTGTTTATATTTCTTTGCATATAAAAGTCACTTAATTTCGAACTCTTTTTGCTGTATTGTTTGACTTTTCTTTCATTCCAGACAAATATTTTAATTGCTATTCATTTCAGAGATGTCATTATCATAACAAACACATTCACCAAAGGCCTTGTTTATATTTCATTCCATACCTAAGACAATAATTGATTTCAAAGTCGTTTGGGATAAGTACTCTTTTGTTTGGCTTTTCTTTCATGCCAAGACAAATGTTTTAATTGCCATTCAATGTCAGGAACGTCATCATCATCACAAACAAATTCCTTTAAAAACTTTAGCCTACAACTTTAAGGGAACAAAGGTACTCTTCAAAAAACTGTAATAGGACGCCGACAAATAGTCGAGCTAGAAATGAAGCAACATTCTATAAAATGTGTTATCATATCATAGAACTTGGTTTTTGGTCAAACACTGAACAATGATAATTTAGTCACAAACGGACAAAAAAGGCCACCATCATATATTTTTAACCGACAATCCGATCTAGGGCAAGTTGCCTCTTCATCTGTTTATTCGATAAACTGATAAACCACTGGGACGGGCAAACACTTGGTACCACGGAACTGGTTATTTTTTGCATTTAAACCTATGATAAAAACATCAAATTCGTACTAAAAAGTTTAAAGAATTTTAATGACTTTTTCTGAAAAGGATGATCTAGTATTTTTTCCAAGAGGGTAATTCCACTAGGAGTTCATCTAGGATTTGGGACCATTTTGAGTTTAAAGTAAAAATGTATTAAATATATATACTCTTATTCATGCAGGTGGATCCACAATCAGGGACAAAAGTCTAGGCTCTTTTCCCCCTTCTTCCCCTATTCAATGTTGGTGTGCGATTTGCAAGAAAGGGGTTTTAGTAATATATCTGCAACATTGCAAAGAGGTATAAGGGGGAGGAAAAAAGGGCCATAGGGCCAAGTACTTTTTTCCGGGATTGCTGGCTCTTAAAGATTGATGAAGTTCCGCTCCAGTGTTAACCTATGACTTCTGGTTCTGGCTTTCAGGTATCGATTAAGTTCCGCACCAGTCTTAACCTTTGCCGATCTTTCCAAGCCGGCAATTCTTATATAGGCGGCCCGCGGGCCAAATCTGGCTCGCCAGACAATCCAGTCTGGCCCGCGAACAATAGTCGTAGCGGGAACAAAATCTGAATGAGATCGGTAAAAATCCCAAAATACTCAAAATACTTGTTTATTTTAAGGTTTTCCTAGGCAGATCTGCGCACTAGAACATCGCGGCTTATCAAGCAAAATGCTATCTTTAGTTCCGGTATAAAATAAGCAGACTCGCAGCTTGTCAAAGAAAAACGCCGACATTTGGAATACATCCTTCTTATCCCGCGCGCTCTCAGCTTGTTTGTATTCAGGGGTTGTTTTGACGGCTTTTATCACGTGACGCTGGTTTTGTCATGCAATTGGCCAACGGCCTGAGGTTCTTGTGAAATGATGGCCCTTCGAAAAAATTAATTAAGAACCCTTGCTCTAAGCTGTCTAAGCTGTCCGAGTTAGCAGGATTTGTCGACTGATCCCCTAATCAGTACAGATAGGAATAGTCTAGATTCAGTGTCAGAAGGCCGGTTGAGATCGATGAAGATTTCATACGTCCAGGCGATATTTGATTAGCCCCCTGAACAACGAAAGCACAGAAACCGTAGACCGCCCAGCTGACTTACATACGGTAAACTTGGTTTCCCAGAACTTCATAATTAATTGAATTAAAATAGAAAAAGATCCTTTTACAGATCTAAAGCAAGCACTACTTGGACCAAAGGGGATGAATAATAGGAACTTGCTACGATGTTGATTTCAATATCAGATTTTGGTTTGTTAGATGTCCACTTCTTTGACAAATTCCAGTGAACATGGTGAAAGCCATCTTTCATTAATGACAGGAGTGTTGATTTGATGTTGATGAATTCTTCCAGACAAATTGTAATTATTTAAGCAAGTTTGTTGGTAAAAGTGTGATCAGTTTTATGAAATGGTAATAGGAAATTGAAGTAGACTTTAAAAGAAGAGATGATTGTAAGTAGCCTGGTAGCGGAAGTTGCCTAAATTTGGTTGCGGAATATTAAGGATGTGCAAAATTCTTTGCAAAATTGTTTTTAGTCAGTGGAAAGATTGCACTCCAATTTCATGAAAGGATGACATAAAAAAACATTTTTTGTACTTGTTTCATGTACATATTGCGGTGTGACAAAGATATCTTGTATTTTAGATTATGTATGGCGCCACCGATCTGCTGAACTACTTAGCTGATATTTTCATTGACATATTTGATCGATCTGATTGCGTTTATTAGTTATTGTTCTTTTTATCATATATTTTACAGAAATATTGGTTAAAATAAAAGTCTAGATCTTAGCTAGATAATATTTGGGTTATTTAGAAGCAGAATTTGGTTTGGGGGTTGACAATAAATTATTTGGTAACCTCACTAATAACATATGATTAGGGAACAGAGTCTATGTACAGGTCTTTCGTCCGATAACTTCCGTCGTTCGATTATTGGCAAAGTGCAGTATACCACATGTGTTGTAAAGTATTGATGTTACTATGAATGCTTAATGCATGTTTTACAGTATCATTACATGTCAGGCCTCTCTAGCTATGTAACTTATCATCACAGTATTCTTAAACATTCATATGTATTATATTACTTTGTACTTATTGAGATTTTGATCTTTGCAGGAATAAACCACCGACATCATTACCAACATTACCAGCCTTAGACAGTACTTTGTGCCTACCTTGGTAACCTACCAGTTTTATACCTTTCTTTCACGTGGCTTTATGCCGTTAGATGAAAGTGAAAACTTTTTCTTAAGATGAAGGACATTTTTGGTTTGCATTATCAGATTATGGGACAATGCCATCTAAGTGGGGATGATTGTAACCCAGTGTAAAATTTACTCTGTTATGTTGGACGGATTTTGAATGTATCCGTGTGAGAAATCTAAGGAACAAAAGAGGGTTGTGTCACAAATACCCATAACATCCTCGAAAAGAAACACATTTTAAATAAATCGAATAATAATATTAATTTTCCCGTTTACTTCGAGAGAAGAAATTTCTTATAATCTTATATTTAATGCCGTCACTAGGTCTTAAGACAAACGACCAAGAGATACCGAATTGTGTTTGTGTAGACTGTTAGATGCGTATTTAAAATGACCCGCATTAGGAATTTATTTTTCCGTAAAGCAGAGGTACAGTATATTGTTATATATCTAATCTTTTTTTTATTTCAAAGCCAAATTTGGTAACAATATTACTCTAAAGTTGTTATTAAGAAGATATATTCATTTTCTCCATAATAATCTTGACTGCCTCGAACCACGGTAATACAAACTGTCTGATAGCAGATTTCATTCAAAATTGAAATCACGTATCTATTTGCTTGTTGATATCACAAACAGATACTATTTTGCGATGTATTTGTTCTGTAAATTTAACTTGAGTCTGGTTAAAATGTATAACAACTTGTTCTCATTAAGAAGCGCATCTAGTTATGAGCTCTGTTAACATGGCTAAGATTTTATTTTCACCAGAAATGATTAATGGACGCACAATTGCTTTCGAATTTCATCTACGTTAGAGTGGAAAATGTTTTATGTTAAAAAGTCCTCAAATTCTGAGGAAATTCCCTAGAAATACGTACTATGTACGTCCTTATATTGTTTTGCACTTGTTTGTTCCAATTCACGTATACCGTAATTGTGTATATTGAATGTTTCCGATACAATGTTTCTTCAGCAAGCATAGGTCTGGAGAGGAAAGATTTAATCATTAGGTTTTTGATCAGGAATGCCATTATGGAGAAGCACACTTTCGTGGATGTTCTAGATGTGTCCTAAATAATTCTTTGAAAAGTTTCATATTGTCAGATAAGGATAGGACTTTTTCTAGAATCATTGGTTGTGAGTTATGCCCTCTTTAAACTAATAACCAAAATGGGAATAACATGTGGCCCATCATTTGGATATCTCGCGTTGGTTTTGCGAATGAATCAACGAGGAATGTATATTAAGATACTGTAGATACGTTAACTTGTATCTGCAGATATGACTAATCATAACATTTGGTAGAACCTATTTATAGAATTGGTTATAATAATATATGCTGTTGTTGCTTCTGAACAAATTACTTTTGGAGCGTATTTTCTGCTGAATTAATTTATCAGCTTTTAATTTGTCCTACGATTGACGAATGCTACCGTTGATGTTACCATGGTTGCCGAGACACCTGATGTACGGATCTTCTTTGTGACCCTGTTGACAAGTCATAGTGTCGTGGAACTTTTAGGAACACCGACAGACCGATTAAGCATGTTAGGATGCGCTTCATCAAAAGCATACTGTAGGATTGTAAGAATTGTAACATGAGCTCATGGCGTAATAGATTGTTACCGTTTACATTTGTTAGCTTACCCGTCAATCGCAATACATATCAGCAAACTGTTTATTTATGTATAATCTTTTTGGAATGCTGTGTTTTTGAAGTAGAGTAAATAGGGATTATCACACCCTTGAACCAAAAAGGAGGGCTACAACTTGGGGGCTTGTCCGGGTTAATTGCTGATGTATTGCAAAACACACTATTATAGTAAGCATAAACGATAGCAATCTCATTCATAATAATTTATCGTAAATCGTATATGTTATTTTAATCTGAAGGGTCAAATCACCATTTGTTTACGTCCATTAGATATTCCACATCAGGTGACAATGAGAGCCGTATCGACTTCCTCACACCCAGAGAATTCATCTAAAAATCTTTTGTCAGCCAGCGTGAAGAAGCTAGAAAGGGAACTTAAAGTCTTGAGGACGGCAAGTTTAGACGCTCGGACTGCGTCTCACAGTCTTGCAGGAAGAATGGACACCTGCACCGGAACTGCAATAACCCAGATGACTGACACACTGTAAACAGAAAACTAATCGAATTTATTATGGCGAAACCGGAAAACTCCACAGGGTCACCGAGGAGGTGAAATCAAGAGATGCCACAAAGATCGAAAACTAGATGTGGACAACGAACTTCTCCGGGGCCTGGTAGGGAATAGCTTGCTTATTGACAGTCAAAATGATATCACGGACACAACATGCTTACTTGACAGCGGCTCCCAAGTTTCCCTCATCACGATAGCTTATTCCAAACTCTGAACAGGGAATTATACCAGATGTCAGACCTGGTTTTGTGGCATGCATGTTGGGGGAGGCACCATAAAATACATCGGATGGACAGATATTGACTATTAGATTAGCCAAAATATCACCGTGGTGGAAAATTCTTGCAGCACTCTAACTTCAGTAGTCCCGGACATGTCGAATAGGAGGGACTCTTCTTCCATGTATTAATGAGACTAGCTCAGAGAGTTTAAACGGTTGTTTGAATTGTTCCGACGCAACCAAATTGTAACAAATCCCCACAAACACAGCATATCTGCGTGTCACCGTATTTATGAGACCTTGAAATAAAATTTGAACAACACTGGAAGATTGGAAGTAATAAGGACGGCAAAAGGACAATTGTTATTCTAGTACGTAGTTACCTTAAAATTTCCAAAGTTGTACAAAATCGTCTGTCATCCCATTAGAATCATCACAGATCGTCCATCAAAATCACTAACTCCCGGCCTAGACACCACACAAACCTAAAATCAGTTCAGTTCCAAAGAATAGTTGCTACAGGGCCGTACACAAGAGATCTGCGAAAATATAAATCTGTCCCACAAACAACTTGTAGCTGAAG
Organism: Chiridota heheva; assembly: GCA_020152595.1. Classification (NCBI taxonomy): domain Eukaryota; kingdom Metazoa; phylum Echinodermata; class Holothuroidea; order Apodida; family Chiridotidae; genus Chiridota; species Chiridota heheva. Next base: position 54,436 of record JAIGNY010003820.1, read on the forward strand.
TAAGTCAAGTGAACTAGTGTTGCCAGATACAAGTGCCACAAAAAAGATATGGATGGCAAGACAGCTGGTTTTTCCGGTCCTAGATCCCCTCAAAGAAGTAATCAATTTTCCTAGTTACTATTCAAATGGGGCCTGTTTAGTACAAAACGATGTTACCCAGTAAATTTGATTGCTTGATTTCTTCTACCCTATGAGTGATATTTTCATAAGCGACCTTAGGTCGGGCGAAGGCAGTTAATCAGAAACAAATCCTCGTCATGATCTGATGACACTGCCCAAAAGAAAACAGGTAAAAATGCTAATTGATTAGTAACGAGTTCCGTCGTCAATTCTTTACATTTTTGTCACGAGAAATTGCTTGAAATATTTGTTTTTGGACAAGCACAATGTCATGGCATGTCGTGAGTATTAAATTATGTTCTTATCTTAATTAATTTGATCATCGTAAATGTGTTTGGGATTGCTTATTTTAGACAATATTTCATAATTTCATATAAATACACCCTTAAAAACAACGATATGAGTTTGACCCATGCATACCATTTATGAACTTAATTGGTTTCGATTTGCAAAATTACATTTGTAGACATTACTAAAAACTATGTGGGGAAGTATTTTTAATGATATAGGATACACAGACAAGATTGAACTTCAGAATAAGGCCACTAACAACAGTCCTTTTAGTGAACGACCTAGAATGGTGGCTCCTCGAATCTACAAGATTTAAGACACCATGTGCAGAGTCAGAATCTCTGTGATAACAGGATCATACGGGATAGCAGAAGCCCCTATATACATCTCCTATCGTAATTGTGAGAAAAAAGGGTGGAATATACGTCTCTGCATTGATTATCGCGAGTACGCGAGTACAGCACGGGCGATTCCTCTCAAGCAGTGAAGGAAGAAGGCAACGAAAAGGCTGTCTTCGAGAAGCCCGCCACGAAAAAACCATATGGATAGTGCCAGGCTTCCGAAGATTCTGCCCAGAGGCCAGATAAAGTTGGTGGGACAATTGGAGAAGAAAAAGAGGTAGATGGTATTCCGCACTAAGTGGCATGACGTCATAAAGAGAGCCGCCTTTTCTTTCGGCATTGGACTCTTGGAGAGGACATTGAATATATAGCCAAAAATGGCGGGATGTGCTTGCACAATTAACGCATTGATATTATGTTACTAGAGAGAGAGAAGAGAGACGTCTATGCATTGATTACCGCACTCTAAAGGCGAGAACAGTACCCGATTAATATACAGTTCCAATCATCTAACTGTCCAAGAGGCAATAGACTGCCTTAACGGATGCAAAATGTTCACGGTGATAGACCTCAAATCTACCAAATTCACCTCAAGAAAAAGACAAAGGGAAGACCGCCTTCATTTCCCATGTGGGCTTTTATGAATTTGATCAGATCATACCCCAAGAAATAAAGGGGGTGCGTCTGCTACTTTCCAACGCCCGATTAAACGATGCATGGCCGGTATTCATCAGACAGGCATTGGTGTACATGGATGATTTGATGAATTAAGCCAAGTAACTAGAGGAAATGGAAGTCAGGTTTTCGAAGGTCATTGGTAAACTCGTGGAATTTTAAGTTGAAAGTGTCGCCGGAAAAGTGTCAGATCTGCTGGAGTCCGTTAAGTACCTTGGACACATAGTTTCGAAAGATGCAGTTTGGACAGATCTTGACAAAGTATCTGCTTTTATATTTTGGCCCGTTCACAAACTGTTAAGCAATTGCGTTCCTTTGTAAGCTTTTGTGGGCATTACAGAAGGTTTGTAGACAGGCGTGTTGGAAGTTTTTGAAAAGTGTGTGTGTGTGTAGGGGAGAGAGGGGGGGGAAGCACGACCTCTGAGGGGCACTTCCCAAGTCATATGTTCCTCATCCTAATCTGTAGATAGAATAAGTGAGCTCAAAACAACAAACTAAATTAAAGGGACACTTCATTTTTTTAAAAAAGGGCACTTTTCCAATTGGGATACATTCCTCCCGTACATGGGACTCACAAACTTCGCCAGTTTCGTACTATTGGGAAAGTAATTGAGAGGCACTTTTCAGTTTCAAATGGTGTGCTTTTGTCATGTTTCGGAAAAGTGGGCAGGGCACGCTTCCCCAGTGCCCCTGGTTTCTACACCTATGTTTTGTAGAAGGTTATGCAAATGTGACTCAACCACTCTATGCCGTTACTTCTGTAGGCCCAAACCAAAATGTTGTGTAGTTCCGATGCCTTATTTTTGAAAAGATGTTGTGACATTAGAATGCAGTGATGATACATGCATTTTATGGACTCCTTGCATATTAATTAACTTCTGAGGATATTGAGACCTGCTTAATTTTATTTTGTTCAGTTTTAGAGCACATGCAACTGGGTTCCAACCTGTGGCATAGCTACATTAGGCCTCCCCCCCCCCCACACACACACACACACACACACACCCATACACACAGTGAGATCTATGCCCTTTGGGGTCTGAAACCATATCACTTTTAAGTCAGAAAGTTTCATGGTTCCTTCCCTCCTAACAAAAATGTGTTTGAGTCCAAGTCTTTTAACTTCGGTTTTGGGAATGACTCTATGGGCTCAATTTACCCATCCCCTAGGTGTGAAAATGCCTATTTGGTAAGTGGTAGTTCATCACATAGAACTGCTTTTAAAATTTATTAAAGAATTTGTTCCTTTTATGGTTTTAATTTGTTTTGTTGTCTAGGTATTTTACACACCTTCTCAAAAGCCAAACTTATTTGAAGATATCTACAGAGATTTGACATTCAAACCAGGAATTGACATGCAACTTATGTATGCTTTACGAGATACCGTGTTTACAAACAATTTTTATTAACAAATACATTTAGTACCGCCCACCATACATATTGGTATTCAGATAAGCATCTAAGCCCATCCTAACGACTTAATTATGCCAAAGAAGCCAAAACAAACATATGGTTGTAAAAGTATATATGAGCATTTAAAGATTTATACATTTACGCCTGCCCACTCATTAATATGCATGATATCAACACTAAAAACAATAGGGGTCATGTATGGGTCATGGTGCATTTATGTGCCAAATATGACAATGGCATAGAAGTTCTGTTCATGAGATATCGTGTTTACAAGCAAAACATCATAACGGCACACACACCCGCACACACACACATACCCACAGACACCAACGCACACCCATACATATTTATTTACGTTGCCAAACGTGGACTACATGTTCACACTATCGAACCGTGGACACATCTAAATAAAGTGTCAAGGGCCTCTGGTGAAGCCTATAGGGCGAAGACTTGATCGGGTTCCAGGGGACGAAGCCCCTGGAAGCTCTGAATATTTGTTGTTTTTGATGCTCCAAGGTGAATAAAAATCAACACAAAGCTCGATAAATTGATTTATTAAATGAAGACCAATTTTCTTCAAGTTGTAAGTTAAAATCTACTCAGATAATAATTTGGGTTACCATTTCTAAACAGGTAGAGGGGAAATTTACCCTGCAAATTGAGTAAATTTGGGCAAAATTGTGGGGATCATTGGCGAAGCCTTGCAATATAGGGGTCCAGGGGCGAAGCCCCGGAAGCTCAGAAGATTTCTTGATTATGATGGTTTAAAATCAACACAAAACTCCTAAATGTAAGTGATGAAAAGAAGACAAATTCATATTTTTAAAATCTATTCAGATAAGTACTTGCAGAATTTCCCTGCAAATTGAGAATTTTTTTGGAAACTTGTGGGATTCATGGGCGAAGTCTTGGAAGCAGCGGCATAGCATATTGGGGCCAGTTTTTATCATTTGCCTCAACGAATCCCAGTACCATGGGTCTCTTATAACAGTCCAACAAAAAAAGGAGGGGGGGGTCGAAATATTGGTTGAGTTTGGCACCATTTCCCAAAAAGTTCCAAAAATGAAGTAAATTTCCCGAAAATTGAAGAAAAATTAAGGAAATTGAACAAAAAAAAGAAGCAAATTTTAAAACAATTTACAGAAATTGCACAAAAGTTGATCCAAATTTTACAAAAAAAAAAAAATTGCTCAAAATTTGAAACAATTTTCACGAAAATGAATGAAATTTTACGAAAAATGAAAGAAGTTGTTCAAATATTGAAGCAAATTTCCCGAAAATAAAAGAATTGCACAAAAATTAAAGCAAATTTTAGGAAAATGAAGGAAATTGCACGAAATGTAAAGCAAATTGCACAAAAATTGAAGACAACTTCTCAAACATTAAACAAAATTCCAGAAAATGAAGAAAATTGCACAAAAATTGAAACAGATGTCACGAGAAATGATAGAAATTTTACAAATATTGAAGGAAATTTTCCGAAAATTGAAGACAATTTATCCAAAATGAAAGACATTCTCCCTAAATTGAAAAAAAAATGAAATTTTATAGAAACTTTTCGAAAATTGAAGAATATTTCTCGAAAATGAAGGAAATTGGACAAAAATTGAAGCTAATTTTCCACAAAATATACCATGGAATCTGACTGGACTCGTCAAAATCAATTGATTATATAAGCTTCATTATTGGGTGACCAAAATGGTACTTGCCTCCCCCCTTCCCCCCTCCCTTCCTCCCCCCCATCCCCTTTTCTCTCTGAAGCACCGGAGCTCTAAAGATTTCTTGATTATAATGCCCACAATGGTTTAAAATCAACACAAATTTTCCAAATGTAAGTGATGAAAAGAAGACAATTTCAGATATTGTATCTACTCGGATAAAAATAGTACTATTTTGCAACAGGTAGAGGATTTGCCCTGAAAACAGAAAATTCGGTCAAAATTGAACTTATTGGTGAAGCCGAAGGGGCTCAGGGGCGAAGCTCCGGAAGTTCTGAGGAGTTTTTGTTTTTAATGTCCGAAAAATAAATAAAAATCAACACAATGTTCCGAAATATAAGGACAATTTCAAAATCGAATGTTAAGATATACTCAGAGAAACGTTTAGGTTACCATTTCTAAAGAGCAAGAGAACAGTAGGAGAAATTTCCCCTGAAATAGATCAAACTCAGGCAAAATTGTTGGGCTCATGGACGAAACCCTGTTCTAAAAATGTCTTGCTTTTGATGCCCCCAAATGGCTGAAAATCAACGTAAAGTTCCCAAATGTAAATCGTGGGGTCCGGGGTGAAGCAATAGTAGGGATTCAGGAGAAGAAGTCTCACTTAACTGCTTAAGGGCCCATTGGAAGAGGTCCAGGGGCAAGCCCTGGAAGCTCTGAAGTTTTATTGTTTTTGATGTCCCAAAATGTCTGAAAATTAACATAAACTGATTAATTTCAGAAAATCAACGAAACTGATCAATTTCAAAATTTCCCCTGATAATTGAGAAAATTCGGGCAAAATTTTGGGGCTCAAGGGTGAGATCTTGGTCTTAAGCTGTTTTTCCCCAAAGTGGCTTAAAATCAACACAAAAAAGGAAATGTATGTGATGAAAAGAAGAAAAATCAAATTCTAATGTTGAAATCTACTCATTTGGGTTACCATTAACACTGTCAGGCAAAAGAGAAATTTCCCCAAAACATCGTCTACAGTATTGTTGGGTTAATGGATGCGAATCCCCTGGGAGATTTCTAGTTTTTGATGCTCAAAAACTGAAAATGGCTCTTGACTTTAAACGTGTGTGGGCGGGAATTTTTCCTATACGTCTTTTGCAGTTGCCCAACCCGAGCCCAATCAGCATCATGCAAAGTCAAGTGGAGATGATTCTGCTATCTAGACGATTCAGGCATGATTAAGATGTATCTCTAATTTAAACAGAACATGTCAGACATCCCAAATCTAAAATCTCTACCCGACTAAGTACTCAAGTATAATGTTGTCAGCATGATGCCGCGTCAAGTGGACATGATACTGATATAACGATTCGGGCATAATTGAAATGTATCTCCAATTTAAACAGTACATCTGACATTTTACATCTCTGCCCGACTTACAGACTTAGTGCCCAAGTATGATGTTGTCAGCCGAGTCGGCGGGCGAGAAAATATGATTTGAATATCTGGCTTAGTTGGGCATGACTGAGATATACTCTGATACCAGGATAAAAGTGCACCCGCTATTTTACATTTCTGCCCGACTAAGATCGGTATCCAGCCAACAAAAAAAAGAAGATTTATACACAACATTTTCAAAAGTATTTTGTATTTGGCGAAGAAACAAACACAAAAAGAGATAACCATATTAATTTTCTTACAATTTTATTTCAATACTAGGCTACTTTTTTTTATAATGAAAATTGGCAATTGCCCGACGAAAATACTATTCTTGAGGGGTGTCACCCCCACCCTCTTAAGTTACTCCCCTGTACCCACGCACACACACACACACCAAGACATCTACATAGGTTCCTGATGGTGATAGCATCGGAACCAATAATAAATGATAAAGGTGAAGTCAAATAATCATAAATGATACAGCCGTTCGTGCTCAAAGATTTTGAAGAATTTTGAACCCCAATCTCTGAAAACCATTGAACAATTATATCAGCTTATCTTGTCTAATTTAGCGAAATATCAAATGGTGTGAAGATTTTCTAAGGAAACTAAACTATACTTTGACGCTATCGCCATTACATTGGTTCATATTATCTGTATTATGCTCTGCATACTCACCAAAAATACAACTCCTTGATTTAAATCTCAAATATATCAATGCAGGTTTATTTGAGGGAAATGAATTGGGGGCCACCCCATCCCAGCCGCCTTACAGCCCTGTATTGCATATAGCTTGTCTTGGAATATATGTTTAACTGCGACAAACTAGATGTTTATTTGTCAGTTTGTTGAAAATACATGGCAACAATATCAACAAAATTAGATCCATTTATATAAAATGAGTGTCTTTTTCCGATAGCAATTTCACTTAAAACTTGACAACCGTTAAATCCAAGTTTCATTTAAGACTTAAACAAACTGATGCGCATGACTGAATGTTGTTTATCAATTTGAATGAATTAGATTGTACATGACTGACGAGGATATTATGGTGGTTAAAAGTGCACTTGGCGCTATGATCGAGAACATATTAATTTAAATCATTTATATTTTTAGATAACAGAACAAGTTTGGATATATAGCTATACTGCTTAAATTTCAAAGTCAAGTCTATAAGTTTGATACAGCTTAACTATATTTTCCTCGCAGTTTGCTGGAATTGATATAGGCAGTCTACTGACGGCAAGTAGCATTAGTAAGAAATAGGCTACGCACCAAAAAACTGGCTCTCAGAAATATTTTGAGAAACCAAGCTGCCAAGTGCTTGATATTAATTTGTCCAACAAAATACGTGAAATATACATCGTATCATTCTTAAAGCATACTAAAAGTGAGTCAAATAAGATTTCCATTTTCCAAAATTACTTACAACTTTTCTACAAAAAGCACATCAAACTATCACTTATCACTAATGGTCTTTTTGTCTCGTATTGACAGTTGCAAGGTCTAAGTTTGTTTTAATTAGGTTCTCTGAGTAGTTTATCCAACCCCACGCCAAATGAGGCAAACATTATCTGATTTGAATTTCATGTACAAATATAATTTGATTTGTTTTGAAAGAAAACAGTACCTTGCACGGAATCAAATTAAGACAAATGGATAGCATTTCAGTAATAACGTCATATTTGAAGTTAAAGGCATTACCTCCAAGACAAATTACCAATAGGCATATACGCAAATGTTCCATTGTTTTGACAATGGAAATACACAGAAACATATTTTCTTTTTGCAATTCTTGACTAGGCAAATTTTGGTGTTTAAAATTCGTGTGGCTGCTTTATGAACAAAGATATGTAAATACACAATATGTATTCTTTTATTCTTCTACTGTAGTTGTAAATTATTTTAAAAAAACACATCAATTGTTGTACAATAATTTCATTAGTTGCAGTAATTGTGGTCAAGGTGTCGTTTGGTGTCTGACATATATGTATATATGCCATTTGTGTATACATACATACATATGTATGTATGTATGTATACACAAACAAATACATACATATACATATACATACATACATACATACATACATACATACATACATACACATACATACATACATACATACATACATACATACATACATACATACATACATACATACATACATCATTGCATACCATCAAATACACTAAAATAACATGTCCAACTGCAGGCATATCAACAAAATAGAACATGGTGAGAGCACTAGCATGGGTATAATAACTAACAACATTATCGTATCAAGTAGTACGATGCAAGACAGACATTGCTCATTATCACTACTTCAAGAATTTAACATAAAAGGCCGCCTTCTGATTAATATTCATGACATCACATCTAAAACATTAGGACATATATACGAACCATAACCCATTTATGCACCACATACGACGTACCGTTCATGAGATACGGTGTTTGCCTAGCATTTTGGAACATTTTCAAATTAAGCTACGCCTAACATGCATATTAATAGGTTCCTGATTCTACTGCACCAGAACCAAAAATGGTTCTTTTGAGGTACAAATGTTGCCAATAATTTATTGATGCTTAAACGCTTCAACTGATCAATGTTACCAGATAACGTAAAAGCATCTATGTTTGCCTAGCTTGCATTTGTTCAACAATTCCCAAACCATCTTGATGCTTCTTCTGATTGAGAGACATGTTCCGCTAAAATATGAAGCTACGTCCCGTGATTTATCTGCACTGAAACTGATAATAAAGCTTTATTATGCAATTGCAGTAAATTAAAGCATTCTTAGTCACGAAGTGTTTCCATCACCAATTTCCACTCTACTTAACTAAATGCAAGAGAGTGACGATTAGAGCGGTGCAGCTGAAGTCATTAGACCATATAAGTATATCAATTAAAACATTTTACAGATAAATCACTTAACAAACGGTGCACGAGAAGTCAATTTGAATATAATTAAAAGTAAATAGCACAGCTTGGTATTATCTTGATGTGCAATTCAGATATGATTTTGAATGGCAAACTTGAACAATTCATGAAAGGAAACATTGCACAGATCTATCTTTTGGTCATATGGGAAGGAAAACTTGTTTATTGTTTTAACAAGACAGTCACATTTACTTATAGTTTCAAACTAAGCTAAAAGAGTCACTCGATCTGCATTTCGGCATATGCTTCTAAAGAAGCTTCGCTGAGTCCATTTACCATAACCTTTTGATATTTTCAATATTACCCCCGCATCGGCGAACTTATGAAAATAAACAAGTATCTTTAATGCAAAGTGTATCTTAATGAGTCGGCAAGCTAAACCCACAAAAGTCATGCAGATATATGACAACAGTATTCAATTGTTTACATCAAATTTGATCATATTCTCTTCTCGGATCATTTTAAATGTGAAACTAAAATATAAAACATCAAGGTTAAATAAATATTTTTCATTTTATGCAAAATTGCAGAGGAAACATAGAAGTCTAGATATATTTGAGAAAAACCTTTTATATTATGTATTTTTGTATTCTCGAATGTATTCTACATGCTGTATCTTGCAGAGTATTTTAAATATTGTGATTGGGCGCTAAAAATGGTAGCATATGGTGGGCAAAATATGTCACCCGAAATTCGATGTTACTAGACTGCTAGATATCAAGATGTTAACATTTTTAATAAATCATTTTCTGTAGCGTAAGTATGTTTGTTGTAACTGGCTAGTTGCATAGATATATAACAATTCAAAGTAAGATTGCAAATATTAGATCATATCATCGACCACTTGACACTTTGACTAGTTGTGATTACGTTTTCGAATAGAGGTCCATCTGTCCAATAAATAAAATCCATTCTTTGTAGCATTCAAACCTATAAGCAGTAATGGATTTGTTTTTGCGTTTTTCTTCGAATGATATCAACTTTAATGATACATTTTTGCTCTATTTGTTGTTGTTAATTTGGCCTAAAAAGAAGGTTAATCGATTTCCATAGCAATTAAAAATAGGTTCACACTTGCCGTTCTCCCGACTGTTTTGGTACATTTTAGGATTTATTCTGCAGTTATGAAAGTCTTCAATATTCTACATGTTTTGAAATCAAGCACATTTTGTTGCGAAAAAAGAGCTAAAACAGACGGAAGTGATTGCCCTCATCTTCCAAATTTTGTTTTCATCGTTTCCGGTTAGTGTAGTATATGCCAAGCGTACGTAATTTCTATTCTAAATGATCATTCTAATCTGGTAATGGTAATATTGGCTGGAAGTGTTTAATTTGAGAAAAGTAGCATCCTGGTAGACGGAATAACCAACGAAGAAAAAGAACGACTTCTCAGAGTTTGAGGATTGACTGTATTAGAAAATGGCAGTTCTTGAAAAGGAACGAAAACGAGGGTGAGGATATTGACGAGGGGAGGTTACGGATTTCACGGGGCGACCGTACTGATATTCACGGGGCCAGGGTACGGATAATAAACGTATATATAAGATATGTATCTATCCATATTTATCTATCTATCTATCTATCTATCTATCTATCTATCTATCTATCTATCTATCTATCTATCTATCTATCTATCTATCTATCTATCTATCTATCTATCTGTCTATCTATCTATCTATCTATCTATC
>JAIGNY010003820.1:70000-87500 GCA_020152595.1 Chiridota heheva
TGAGTGTACGAATATGCAAATGAGTGACCTCATCACTTCAGTACTCTATATTAGGGCAGCTAACATTAAGAAAATGTCATTAAGCATTACCTTGAAATAGATTGTCTAATGCGGTATCTGGCCAAGACTACTGCATTTGTGTCCTTGAATAAGACACGTAACCCTTTTACTTCAGTAGAGTCAGGTGTAAAATAAGTACCAGCAATGCTGGGGAACTAGCCTGCGAGTTTGAATGCCTTCATGTGTGGAATGAGGCATGTTACCAATGTGTACTGTTTTTTAAGATATCATGCAAAGCATCATCACACCTGCACTCGCATACATACATTTGCATATGTGTATTGTAATACTGACCAAGGACTTGATCATTTGCCATTTGCCTATTTTGCTTTAGATATGTGATGTGAATATTACACCTTAATACTCCGATCCCTCCATTGCTTGACAGCAAATCACATATTGCAAATACCTGATGGGTTTGACTTAGCACAAATCACTCACATTCCTGTGTGATCGAGGTCAACTTTAGATGTACTTAATTAAGCATTGTGTTCTACGAGTTTGAAATCGAGTACAGAGCAATTTCTTCTAAGCATACTTGCAAATATTTTCCTCGGTTAATAAGTGCTGTTACGTCTCTGTCATTGGTACATTATAGTAGTCAGAACTTACCCCGCTAAGCATAGCGGGAATAATTACGAGAATTATACTTACCTTTCATGTTATAGATATGCAAGCAGGTTCAATGACCTGATTCTGTCGCACTTCCAACCAAAGTTAAAACGTAGCTACCAACCCAGCCCTAACCTCCAACATACCTCTAACATCCCTCACTTAACCTTCCACCGAGGCCTAAACGAGAGGGGAGGTGGGCCGGGACGCATGGAATGCGTTATCTCTTACCTTAAAGTTTATATCTTACGTTCCATGCTATAAATATGTTATAAATATGCAATCAGATTGCAACCGAGGATCGGAAGGAAAGGAGTTCAGGTCGAACCCCATACAAAAGGCTGGTCCTAATACTCGCATTAATTTTATCCTACTTAGTTAAATCCATTCGAGCCATTAGGCTCATTGAGCCAGTGCTTATCCCCGGTTTCCATGGCGCAAGCAGATAAGAGTACATGACACCCCTGGACGGGACGCTAGTCCATCGCAGATTAACTTCCCAGCAGTGCTGGTACTCATTTTACAGCTGAGTGGACTGAAGCAAGTAGAGTACAGTGTCATACTTAAGCATCCAATTTAAAGGATTGGATTCCTTTTCCTCTTAAGGATAATAGGAATTGATAAACAATAGTAAATTACTCTAAGTTTACTTGCAAAACCGAACAGGTCACTACCCATCATCAGTAACTGAAGCAACCGCCGCATGAACCGGAGTTAGTAACTCAGAAAACATGTCAATCGAAAGAGCGTTCGGACACAATACAAACATCATAGTAGTGTCTAAAATAATGCAACTAATCTTACTGAGTTCGTCCACGAGACAAAACTGGTTAGTAAATACATGACTGGGAACGAAGCGTGTGTTAGCTAATGCGAATTGAGGAATTCCCCAACCAAGGAAAAAATCGCTAACGCGCAACTTTGCTAAAGCAACGTTAGCGGGGGTAACACGAACTTCGTAAAGTAAGTCTGGCAAATACAAGAGAATAAAAGCAACATGCGTTTTCCAAACGACTGCACGAATTATTCCGTGAAAGGGACTATGCCTTTAACCTGAGTCCATGAACAGCGCCGACCATTGTAAGAGCTTGCTTTGGACGATCCATTGTGAGATAGAGTCTCGCGAAACAGCACGATGAGATCTCCGTAATCAAACAAAGAACGCTGATATTACGCCGAGCATCGGCTGCGTACTTTTAAAGTAATTTTAAAGATGTCAGACGGGGCACTATACACCGGTTTCTGGTGAGTCTGAAGGCGAGAAAAGCGGCGGTACGAGTACCTGCTTCGGTAAAATGACCCTCTTTGGGAGAAAGCGCACAAATAGCAACTCTGCGTTTACTGTAGAGTCCGCGGAAAGCCAGAAAACACCTTTAGGCATCAACTCCCTAAGTGGGCACGTGGGGGTGGCTCGAGCAGAGCTTCCCCTAGTCTGCCTAAGACAAGTTGCATTACCCACAGGGACGCAAGAATTTTGGAACAAGGTCCTTATAGGAAGATTCTTATGGCTAATTTCCCCGGTGGTCGCGAGTCTGTGACCGTCGACCCGACCGGAAGTCTCGGTGGATGGCTGCTACGGCTCCGTGATCATGATCTCTCAGCCCGAAAGGTGAATGGCCTGAAGACTGACATAGTCCGTCTTGCACCGAGACGAGAAGAAGGTTTCCAGAAACTTCTGGACTCTGTTCCTCCCAGTCTGAATGAGAAAGACCACAACAGTGGTGCAATGTCGGTGCGTATCTGAACTGTTTTGCTCAGTACTAGCGGTAAAAAGTAAAAGTGCCCTGTATACTGCCTGTGATTTCAGCATAATAATGTGCTAAATATGCCGAGTACCTGTTTAAGTTCCTGCGATTGGGACCACGTTAAATGTGCTCTCCATCCCGTCCAAGACGCCTCCGTCACCACTGATGGAGCTTCTCACAACAGGTGGGAGTAGCCGCAAGCCGCACCACCACTGTACGTGGAGGCCACCACCTGAAGGTGTGGAGCGGGGTAATGATGTGTCTTGGTAGGAGGGTCCCTCTTCTCGAGAGAGCGATCCTCCACTTTAGAGATAACTGGTATCTCCAAGGGGAGAAACTGGTCGTCCGTGAGCCCATCTTCAGCCCAAGGGGTAGATTTCAGAGACGTCTTCCCCACGAATCGCATAGGCTAGAGGGCGTTTAATGTACGCATCAGTCGCTGCTGGCCATTGGTCCGTGGAAGGCAGCAGCCTCTCCTCCACGGCCTGTGTGACCCGAGATCTTTCCATGGATCAACTCTTTTTCCCCTATGTCCACGCTTGGACAAGAAAGGGAGTGATAAGTAAGGGAAGGAAGGGAACTGTCCTCTTCGTGTGCGCTCCTGCTTCGTTCTCGATCCTTACTCTGGGACCTGCTCCGCTGTAAAGAGGACCTGGGGAGAGGATGTCGGCAAAACCCGCAGGGTAGACCCTGTAGGCGGGGTTAACCAGCCTCTTGCCAATGCTACACCTGGGTGCGTTCGTGGTGCGCCTGGCTACGCTGGACACCCTACTTACATGTAGGTTGTCCATGTCGCCAATAAAGTGCCGTGATAATTGGGAAAACGTTTTACAGTCCATTAACTCTAATAAGCTCATTTTTAGCTTAGAGTTAACGTACGTCGTATGCTCTATGGGCCGTTAACTTTGGAAAGCTCTTACAACAGCGGAACTGTGGAGCCATGGTTACAGCTGTGGAGAGTATAAGGAGACCGTTGTCTTCGTGTAGCGTCAGCATACAAATCAATTACCGAGACGCTACGCGATGACTGAGGAGCAACGTGGCAGGTGTGACTGCATGTGTAAACTCGCGCTGTTAAAGTCTAGCTTGAGAGTAACAGCGTATGAAAGTTGTGCCATTAGCCGATCCACATGACAGTAGTGAGGAAAATTGTCTCCTCGTTGCATTGTTCAGGAACCCACCATAGACACGAGACCTTGCTGGTGTGAGTCTAGGTTGGCTACGAATAAAGTTTGTTCAAACCTTACTGACTTAAACCAATAAGTACATTCAGCTGGTCGTAGAAAGAGACCTGTGTGGTTGAAAAATATACAGACACAACTTTGTGGGCCTGACTACTAACTCTAATTAACGAGTTAATTGGCAGGCCGTTAACGTATGCCGTATACTACACGGGCAACTACGTAAGGCTTTGAGCCGTAAGACGGTTTTGAATCGCAAGACCGCGGAGCCGTAATCCGTTGGCCCTGGAGATAACTAGCACCGTACGCAGTACGGGCCGTTAACTAATGAAAGTCCATTTGTCTGAATAGGTTAATCTAAATTGTGATATACCGTGCACCGTAATTATCATAGGCCGTAACGCTGAACAGGTTCTTGCAACTGTGGGGGCTACGGTCTGTCCGGCTATTAACTTGCTTAAGGTATCTTAAAATCTCGTTAACATACGTCTAATACTATACGGGTCGTTAACGTAAAAATGTTACAACCGTTCCGATATAGTGTTAACGTGCGGCGTATACTATACGAGCCGTCAACGTTGGACCGGTAGTTGCAACCGTGGAATTGTATAGCCGGTGGCTATAGTTCATCCGGTTATTGACTTCGTTAAGTTGTTTAGTATCTCGTTAACGTACCGCGTATACGTAGACGTAGACGTTGGACATTAACCATTTAAGTTATTGTAGAAATATGTTAATGTCCTGCATAAACTATACGCACGCATAGAACAGGCTGTTGAAGTTGCGGAACTGCGTTACCGCATGTTATTAAATGTTACATTAACTTGATTTAACTTCATTTTGCAATAATTTTTTTTTCTCGCAAAATCTATTTGACTGAGCAGGTGATATTTACTAGTGCTGTCATGACATGTCAATTATCGCGATATCTCTTTTTCCCACGACATGAAATATGCCTTTCGCGACATATCACGATACTAAAAACTAATGCTCAACTAAGAAACTTTTGCGCAACTAGGCTTGGCTACTTCGTACGTTACAATAAAAACGTTACGGTATTAAATCTAAAAGTAAAATTTAAGCTACTAAAAACGTGCAAAGTACCGTCAAACATTAAAAAAAAAAAACTAATTAAAAATCGTGCTCCTTCACCCCACACTGGCACGCTCCGATGTAAGTTGGCAAAAAGAACGAAAAATGGCCTAGAATAGAATCAGAATCGCGGTGCATTTCATAAGTAACTCACATTTCGGCGAAATCAAAGTGCAAAATATCTCCATTCAAGGTGAGTACTGGGCATTTGTGATTTTCGCATTCAAAAAGGATTTATTATTATTTTTCAATTTGAAGGCTGAAAACTTCAATCAGTTACTTAGGGGATTTATTGTAGCCTATCGCAAATTTTGCTAAGGAAGGTAGGGAAATGAATCGCAAAAACGACGTTATGCACATTTTTTGTGTCGCAAGTTGCGATGCGAACCGGAACAAAATGCTCCCTGCATGTGCTATTTATGACTAAATTTGGCAGGGTTCAAATTTGAAGCGGCTGTTAGCTGTAGGGCCACCATGGGAACCTGTGACATGAAAAGAAATGACAATGGTATAAGGGAAATACAATTCAGTATAAATGTTGCAGGTTTTTATTTATTTATTCCCAAATCTATCATTCATATTTTGAAAACTAAGTGAGCATTTAACACACTTTTAGGATCATTCTTCTCAGAATTTTATACTCTTTCACATATGGAAAAACGGTTGCTGGATGGTACTCTCTGGTGTAAATGAGCACAATCCACCACATACTCTCCTTACTTTATACTACAAAAACTTAAAAAGAGAAGTACCCATAGCCCGAATGTCCTGAACATTAAGGTACTTAGTAGACATACAATATATGGAAGTTAAAATTACAAAGTCATGGAAATACTTTTTATAACCTTCAGGATTTTTACTTCCTTTTTACTTTTGGTACAAATAATATCATACAAATATGTAGAACAAAATTTCCGAAAGAAGACTCAGGTCCTCGGTCACATGTAACTTCTAAACACTTGCTAAACAGGTTGTCCCCTGAAGTAAAGGTGACTTGAAAATCTTGTTCAATCTGCGAATGGCAATATAGTCATTTTACTAGAATATGTAGTAAGACAAAAGACAATGACATAAGCATGAAATACATGAGGATAAACAGGTTAAGAAAAAGGCTGAGGATGATTGGGCATGGAATACGTTGAGTGCTATGATTTTAAATAATGCGTACATACACTAATCAACCTAACTCTGTTCAAGCTATTTATAGCTTTTAGGGCCGCTGTTTACCCCAGCTTCCTCAGTGTATCATACATTATATATATTCATCAAAACTTGATGTATCTTGGCCATGATTCCAAATCATTAACTCAGGATCTTGAGACCGTGTCACTACCGCTAGACCACTACACCTCGACACTAAGTCATACACGAGTATTAATACTGTGAGAGTTAAGGTATATTTAAGGTTTAAGAGATCTTTTACACAAAGAAACTTAAACATAAAACTCAGTTTTTAACTTCTGCGTTATTCTATTCATCATGGGATAAAAAAAAAAAGGAACAAAATTCAAGAAGTGAAATGTAAATGAATTGGATAATTACCAGTTTCCAATAATCTTGTATAGCATTTGAAAATTTCTTGAACAATGGGGCGATCACCATCTTTTTCTTTGCGGATCCAATTAAAGCTGCTATGAGCAGTATGTCGCATATAATCTTCTACTTTCTCTCTAGGTAGCGTGTTGTGGACAAACCATTCCCGCATACCATCTTCCGCAGTGTCTGAAAAGGAAGCAGTTGCATAACTTCAAATTTTGAACAGTTTTAAGATGACTACTCACTGCAAACCATGTGTAAATTCTTTAATGCTATTGGCATAGATAGTCTTATCTGAATGATGAGGCAGATATATGTGGTTGTTTTGAAAGAGGGGGAGAGGTGTAGTATTACAACGCCTGTTATTCGACGCCCTCGCATTTACCTTTAACTCCCAACAGATATGATACTTCTCTTCTCACGATCAACTCTTAACTTCATGTTTTCCCTAGGCTTCTACTATCAGTATAGCGTAATATTGTCTTACTCTCATTTCTTACTATTTGTTTAAGTTTTCCTCAATTGCAATCTCCTGTTCGTACCATTTTCGACAGCACTTATACATAGACTAGATTATGTAAGCTTGATTTTATCAAAACAATGACCGCTCTCTTACCTCTGCTCATCTCACCTTCTGTGGAGCTGTGAATTAAGAGATTGGCACATAATTTTGTATTTGAATTGATTCTCGTAAAGCTTGTTTTAATTTGCGTTGATTTTGGTGTTAAATCAGTGTATTTTATCTATGTTATCGGATTTATTTTGTTGTACAAGAGATAATTTATTTTGCTGTATAAGGGAGAAGCTTGGTTACCCCAGTCAGTCCGTTTTGCTGGAAATCGTATTTAAAGCCCTGAATTGTCCTGGTGAATTGCATCGTAGTAAAAGTCATATTTCAACTTCAAGACCAACCAAATATTCAGAGTATTAGTTCAAGTTAATCAACCGGAAATCATGTAACAGAGTCACAATACCGTATCAAATTATCTTATACCTGCATGCCCAAATTCAATCAATCATCTTTATGAAAAAAAATGGAATTTCACATTACAATTATTACATTTTTTGAGAATTAGATTTAAGGAATTTTCCTGAACACTGACCAGCGTGTCTATTTTCAAACAGCCTATGTAATTTAGTCATAACAAGGAATGGCAAGGTATTCTACACACCATTTAAATTACTTTAAGAAAGGTTGGAACTTCATCGGAGAAACTTGTTTTATCCCAAAACAATAAAACAACAGTTATTAGTATATACAACAGAATAATACACCTATCATTGCCATCTGAATGTCTGATGATGCAGATTACCACAAACCATGCCATGTATTTTAGAACAGTACAGAATGTCCGCTAACAACTTGAAAAATAATGCAGGAAAATTTAAATGTCATTTTGGGTATATTTTAAACCTTTGAATTTCCAGGTACATTAAACATTGGCTATGGTTTTTAGTATTTCACGAAAATTGTAGATTTTTTACTGCTTGGGACCTTTGGGTGCAACCGTACATTAGAAATCTCCAATTTATATTGAAGCCAACTTGCTTCACTAGCAAAAACTAAATTTGAATGCAACATATCAATCAACTTAATATACAGTATGACCTACTAGCCATGAGCAAATTTTATTCTGATGGAAGAGGAAGACAGAAATATTGTCTGTATATCAAAATTGATATACATGTAAGTCACACAATGAGCTTGAGACCAAAAATGGCAACCATATGGTTCCTTACTGTAGTCTATGCATAGTGTTTGTTGATTTTTCGTTCTTATTTAAAAATGTTTGCATCCCTGATCATGAAACTCTTATGCAGCCTAACGCTAAGTACCCCTATGGTTGTCATTTAAAGTGTGACCTTTAGGCTTACATAACAAATTCACAATAAGTCCCATACAGTATGGAAATTATACTATGCAAATTATAGACAAATATTTTCATAAATGTTTTGAAAGGGGGTATAAATCAATGAAGTAACAGCAGAAAATACTAATAAAGTACTATACAATCATACAAAAACATTTAGATATAATTCATTTGTTTTGTTTTTCAAAAAACATTACTCTCAAAAAAAAATCTTTTATTTTTCTAAAGTGATAAAGGATAAGAAGAAGCTTTAAATCAGCATCAACTGGATGCATTTTTAAGTAACAAAATTGCTATGTCATTGATCCCTCAGTATTCCTGGTCTACCATTTTGCAAATGGATAATTCTATTTGTATTTGAGACAATTAAATGATTTTCAGTGATACAGTCAGCTTGACATCCTAGTATGTTACGGTAATGAGCTAGGGCATACAATCTTCAAAGTACCATAAGTTGCATCAAGAAAAAATGAATGGTCAGAAAACACTATTTTTGTTGAAAAACCTATTTTTGAAGAAGTTTACAAATCAATATTCAATACAGTGCTGCACATTTAAGTACATAAATAAAAAAAATCCTCAAAATACAAATAAAAACTTAAGTTGTATTACTTCTGGCTTTTCCATTAGATTATTCTATTCAATTATGGTTAGTGTGAAAAAACGAGTTTCAGCATAGATAACAAGAACTTCTTGGAACTTGAAACCTTTTTACTTATTTACATCTTGCTTTGTAAGCCCCACAATATGTTTTCAACTTTGTAGTCGGCAAAAACCTCGTTTTTTCTTAGCTGCTTTAATAAGCACGAATTGATCATTTGCTTGCACAACGTGGAAGTTGCACAACGTGAATGAAGAAAGTTCCTTGTGAAATTGTGGGGAATAGAAAGAAAAGAGAATTCACATATAAATGTCAAATCAACCATCATAGTCAATGATTATGCTTTTGTAAAACTCTTGGAGACCAAAGTTGTTTCTAAAATTCAGGAATATTTATTACATATCCTGCAAAATTGGTCCTGGTTGAAATTTGTAGCACAACTAGTCATATGAGCTCTAACGAGCTTGGCACATGAACACTTGGTCCTCTTGATACAGTAATTCATCATATTTGGCAAATAAATTTTAGAAACGGCATCAGGCAGAAGTATTTTGCAAAATTTACTTTTACTCCAAGCTTTATTGTCAACAAGCAATGCGATTCAAGTAGTTTTCTTCCAAAATTATGTTTACTCGCTTCCGAAAATTAGACCCCAAGTTAAAACTGTTATATTAAGGCCTTGTGTTTTAAACAAACCTCGCCAATAAACCGCGAAATTTTTCAGTTGCACCAACAAGATGTCATAAGATTTCCGCAGAATGAACCCTCTAATAACACATCTATGCATTCTGACGATTATTTCTTCAATTACTGTTGAAAATTATTAAGTTTCCGGACACTTTACATAGCAACAGACAAAAGAATATGCCTCCACCGTGTGTAGGCGCTGGGATGCTTATGTATGTAGCATGACTGACTTGACGTCATACTCAATTTATCATTTAGGGCTGTTTGAAGGACAAATCAAAGAAACTGAAAATACTGAATTTCATTTACAAAATTATATTCTTTATCGGTAACTGTTCGCGATATCAAACGCATTTTTATTTATCAAATTGTCCATATTTTCCATGCAATCAATAAAATAAATCACGTCATACACTTTAACAGGCCAAAAAACTTGATTAGTAATAAATCAAGACAAAGCCGAAACAATTTGCTTTGTGTTGTACACTTTATTGCACTTGCTGCATAGTTCCATATAATTCCCAAGAACGAACATGTGAGGATCTAAAATTCTTTGAAGGGTGTGTCATGTTCTCCCATTTATTTAATATCTCCAGAGAATCTGAATATAAATAAACACCTGCCACATGAGCCTCATTGTCATGTCAGGATTTAACTAGCAAGCAGTCTTGCATGATTGCTAACATAAGATATGGTACTGAATATAAATCATTTTGTTATTCCCTGCTTGGAAATCTACCAAATAATTGTGTTCTTAAAATGTTTAAATGCAGAACTTTTTCCTCATCCAAACTCTATTAAGTTTACTCATGCTTGCACTCTGAGCCAATTATTGGACATTGCAGCTTGTAAAAAGATGTAACTCACACCTCATATACACCTTTCTTGCTTGAAAAAGACTCCTGTTTTGTAATTGATTATTTACCACAAATTTAGAAACATGGAGTCTGCAATAATTAAGAAACTGAGTATGCTCAATATGGATGACAAAAATATTTTTAGTACAGAATTGCATCATGCAGGGATTGCAATTTGAGTTTCTCATAATAAATCGTTTTGCACTTACTTTGACCATATTTCTTTGTCAAAGAACTCACCAAAACAGGTACAATTATTATGCGGTGTGCTTTTGTGACCATCCATTGTTGTTTTAACTGCTGAAGTGTTTTCATTCCTTCAGGGTGTTCACTAATAATGTTCCGTACATTCTATAAAAGCAAAAACAATTATAAAAGAGACATTCATGACCGAAGGAATTTAAATGTGTAACATTTTGATATTACTAACAACAACGTTACATCTTCAAGTTTGCTACAACATGACTGACTTAAAAAATAAAATAATACACAATTCTACTGAAATTAGGATGATAGAATTGTGGTTTTATCATAATTAACATCTTTTTTTCTAACTTTCAGGACAGGGAAGATAGTGGCTTGAGCTTAAAGACTGATTTAATGATTTTACTATGGCTTCAAATAACAGCTGGTGCAAGTGTCTTTAAGCAAGACAATTTACTTGATTTCCTCCAGCTAAATCAGCAGTGAATGGCATTCCAGTACAGTAAGGCTGCTAAACTGTGTTAGACTGGCAACCTGTTTTGAAGAGAAGAAGAGGGGGGGAGAAGAGGGGAGCAAAGATTACCATGTGTTTCCAATGTAGAAGTGGTGATAGACATAGCCATTGTATATGTATGACTCATGAATCCTAATTACCTGGAAGGTGAAACTTAAAAGAAGGTTTTTCCCTTTAATACTGTCACACATTAAGAGGATACATTTGATCAGGATAATAAATGGAGAAGGAGTTCGGTTTTAAATAAATACATAATAGTTACCATTTTCATTGTGTGATGATTAAAAACTTTATTTTTTTTATTTGTACCCCTTTCAGTAAATGATTGCAAAAAGCTAACAAAAATTCTGAAACTTCATTTTTTGTGTATCCAATACAGTATGATATAGCCACTTGACATTTCTTAATATTTCTAATTTACTGTACAAGAATGTAACTTAAAGTAAATATAAAGCAAGACTGCATTTTTTCACTTCATTGCATCCTCTCTTTCAATGGATAGTGACTTTGCATTGGCCATCTGTGAAAGGGACAAAACATTGAAAAACAAGTATTTTAAAATGAATTATGCTCAATGATTCACTTCAAAATACGTGTATAAGAAGACCTGTCTGATGAGAGCTTGGCCGATATTTGACTATAAAATTATTAATAGCAATGTTTAAACATATTTTAAGAATCACAGAACAAACCGGCAAATACTTTCTTGTACATCATATGACAAAAACACAGTGCACAAAGTACAATTAAAAAGCATATAAACCCCTTATTTCTACGATTTCCCAAATATGAATGCATGTTCCTTGCCGATTAACATTTTAACCACCCTCTCACTTTTAATTTTAGTTTTTTAGCCTACTCTTTTTTCCCCATACCACTTCTTACACTGTTTATCAATTTTTGTTTTCCTTCCCCAACCTACCATTTGTTTTTTTCATATCTCCTTTACTTTTTACTACTCTAATTTCTATCCACCCACAATGTTCTTAACCCAGTCTCTAGTCTTGCTAGGAATCATTAAATCCAAAAACAAATTGTACTTGTCGTTTGGGCAGGTTTATTCATATTCTGGTGTTCAGAAATTAAAGTATGGTTGCCCTTTAATCTAACTAGTGTTATCTAGAGGCAACTTGAGCTTTATTAACTTCAAAATTTACAATGGACTATCAATACAGCAAAAAAATCCCATCAGAATCGGTTAAAAACTGACCATTCTACAGCATTTCAATTTTTGGGGATTAATGCGCAATAATTTGTGACATACAGTACGTATATCTTCCATAGTTTATGTAAATTTTATGTTTTTCAATGCTATCTAAAATATATTTCAAAGGTCAACGTCTGATTCCATTCGAGTATTTTTAAAATTTATTATGCCTCTGCGGCAACAGGTGATCATCAATGAAAAAATAAACTTTATAACTGGCATAAATTGATAAACACATTTTAAAGAATTACTTAAGGATATTGAACTGGGTTCATCTGATGACATCACAATGTTTGCTTGATTTTTATAATCGTGGAACTTTGATTGACCATAGCTCAAAAACTAGTATTACACAAGCCTTTTCAAAGATTTAATGAGCATTTTACTCAGAATGTACTGCTGTTTTACATGTAAAAAGTGCTACATGTCACAAGACCTTTAAAGTGCTTTGTACACATGCAACGCAAATTTTGCTTTAAAAAATAGCTTGTCTGTTCAGGCAGCTGAAATCAAATCCTAGCAGTCCGAATAAGATTTTTTGTAGTCCACTCCCTGAGCAGACAGACTAATGATTTGTGTAACCCTGACTCTTGACCTATATACTCTATTCTTTCCACCCATGACCCATGTTCTTCCCCACTCTCTATTTATTTCCACTCGTTCATTTAATATTCTTTATTCCTACTTTAATCAAAGAGCTTCCACACCTTTAATCTGATCTCTATCTCTCCCCCACTTTTTGTTCTTCCTCACTATTTGCCATATCTTCAATCAATAACACAGGGGGCATTAGAGGACAATTGTGTATGTTGAGGAAAGTAAAACCAAAGAGCTTCCACACAAAACTTAAAAATGCACATTTTCATCTGAATTGAATATCTTGTATGTAACTTGTACGTATGTGTAAACAAAGGAGTTGCAATTACTGTGTGTGATCCAAACTCAATCAAGGATTTAATATCAAGCAAACGTATTTATATACAAAAGAAAAGGTTCTCAGAACTTGACAAACTGAAATTAATACCTCATATGTATAACAGACTGAAGCAATTCTGTTTACATGCAAATACATTGTGGGAGTCTTAAAAGAGCACTATACTGGAAGTGGGGGCGCTTGTTTTTGCGAATTTCACAGATATATCATCCTCAAAAGATCGATAAACTTCATAACTCCATAGCTTACAGACGATGTGGGGCAAAGGTTACTTGAATTTTCATATTAACCAGAAATTTGCTATACCGTTGCGTGCTAGACAACATTTAATTTTGGGGGGACCCCATCAAATACGCCCTCTCCTTTCGGTCTAGTGCTGCTTTAATATATGGCAAACCAAAACAATATATCTCTCTTTGGTGTACGAAATTCGGTCCAAACTTGCTATCTTATCATATAATTATGTACCTTTCCTACTTTAATTCCTATATGTAGTTCTTTGAAGTTGTTTTAATGCTCAAAAAGACAATTAGAAGACCCTTTATGATTGTTTTGGCGAAAAGTTGTTCTCAGTCGGACCTTTCAACTTCAAGTTAAAACTTTCTGTCACTGTGCAATAACTGTTATAACACGTTAAGTTAGCTAGTATTGTTTATGTTGACGTCATACTACTTTCATCATTGTTGTACAGCTGATTGGCTGACATCTCATGCATATTTAAATAGATTCAAATAACAAAGTAAATATTTTTATCGAACCTGTACCTTGACTTCATGAATAACCAACAAAATTTAGTTCAGCATTAAAAGTATAGGCATGCCATATGCCTGGCTGGCTGAGTAGCTGTTTGCATCAGAAGACTCACACTCACCGTGCTCACAGAAAATAGATCAATTCTACCATTTGCAAGTAGCCTAACGTTAGGCCTAAACGGCAGGATTTTGTGGATAAACATTAACCTAACGATAGTGATAGGCCTAACAGTAACAGAAGTCTAACGTTAATATTTTAGTGAAGAATATTCTCAGGAAAAGTGTAAAGTTGAAACAAATTTCGACAAAATCATTTGGCGGAGATCTCTATTGGCATGCATAGGAACAACCATGTCCTAACCTAGGTTAGATCGTGCGGCAGGCGGCCGTAATTTCTTTCATTTTAACCCGTTTCTGCATGCCGACGTTGGATGATTGCTGTTGTTTACTGATCTGCGGCCCCACTTTACACGCCCCCAGTAGGCTATGTCAAAAAGTATATTGTGGGATATGACTAATTAATAGCAAGTTAGGCCTATGGTCCGCCTTTAACGTTAGGCCTAACGTTATAGTAGCAGCATTA
Source organism: Chiridota heheva (assembly GCA_020152595.1). NCBI lineage: Eukaryota > Metazoa > Echinodermata > Holothuroidea > Apodida > Chiridotidae > Chiridota > Chiridota heheva. Next base: position 84,437 of record JAIGNY010003820.1, read on the forward strand.
GGATATTTAAAATTTAATGTTACAAAATAATATTTGCATATTTCTAAAATAATCAGATCCAACAAATTCAAATAAACTATATCTGATAATTAGCCTACATAAGTTGTTACCAAAATTAATAATCTTAATTCATTGATTAACGATAGGCCTACATAGTCCTGACGCCTAACGTTAAGCCTAACTAACTGTAACGTTACTCATTAGTGAAAAGCCTAAGCTTAGACTTACGTTAATTCAACTTTAAGTTTGAATCAAAGTGAAATTTGAAAAATCAAATGAAGAAAAAATAATCAACATCAACGAAACCTCGAATTTATTTAAAATTTCTTCCCCAAGCCCCATATTTTTCAAAAGTATGCCCACTGTAGATGCCATCTGGCAGTCTGGACACAACTGATGTAATATAAACTAACCTTAGGTAGGCTAACTTAGGCCGCGCCTATACTCGAACTCGCATATCGATCAACGGCTTGTCGGCATCGGACGTACGTACGCAAGGGTCAGTTACACTTTCCCACTCTTTACACTATAAAAAAAATAATGGTCAAATATCTGACCATTGTACGTGGTCAGCTCAAATTTGATCTAATCTGACCACAGTGTAGTCAAATATCTTACAGTTATTTAGTCGCTGACCATCGTGCGTGGTCAGAAATACGTATTTTCATTGGTTGCAATAAAATGACCACACGGCAGTTCGACCGGTCCGCCATATTTCAAACCAGTACGGCAGTGAATCGGATCCGAAATTAAAGCAGATTTCAAACCAGCACGGCAGTGAATCGGATCCGAAATTAAAGCAGATTTAGTGCAGTTCAGGAAGATTTTGCTGCAAAAACACTTCAGGAGTAGAAGTTAGATGCACTGAAAGAAACGTTTTCTGGTGAGTGGAATTTGTTGAATTTATGCCCAATTTCGACAGCATTGATTCCTAGTACACCTAGTGTTATTTTTCCAATATAGGAAATTAATTTTACCACGTTAGGATACATTAAGTTTTTTCGTGAGTGTTTGCCTTTGAAACACTTATCTGGAAAGGTACTGGCAAACGTAATAGCATTTAGGCCTATTTAGCACTCGCTGGCCGCATGCAACCTTGATTTTCTCATATTCTGCTTTTTATTTTGGGTAAGGTTGATAAAAATTAAGGCGACCCTGACCTTATGATGAATTTGGACACTGTGCTGGGCTGTCTAAGTGCTAGAATTTAGAAACACTTGGAATTTTAGCCACAGCTGTGGTAGGGTGTTTTACCCTGTCGATCTTAATAATAATAATTCTTGTAACATTAACGTTTTTTAGAAGATTCCCTTAGGCCTACTAAAATCAATTATAAAACAAATTTTAACCTCCAATTTGAGGGCATTTAATTCTTTTTATTGTAGGGTTGTCATTTAGTTTCAAATTTAAGTTTAACTTGATAGAATAATATTTGGCTTAATTGCAGAATATCCCGCAACTCTGTGGAGCCAACCCCACTCTCAAAAATTACGAAACATTATTTATAAATCCTTAAAGGAAACGCTACTGGTATATTCGCCAAATTGAACTATGGGTCGTTCTTAAAATAAAAATCCCTGTGACAAGCGTGAAGCCACCGGAGCCCCTCCAGGTATAATTATAGAATACAGGTTCAATTGAAGTATACAGTTAATTCATGTGACTTGGCTGCTTGGGATAGAAGTGCAGGACATGGGTACTGATCAAATGAGCATGATTGGAGGGTTGTGTGTGCATATTAAATAACTTTTTTGCATAACAATGAAAATATTTGTCATGTTAAAGTTTTGTTAAAGTTTTGGTTCAAGTTTTTATTTAAAGTTTTATTACTTATAAATGGTGTACATTCATGTGATTTGGCATAGGGTAGAGGACATGGGTACTGATCAAATAAGCATTATTGGGGGCTGTGTGTATACTAATTAGCTTATTTGCATAACAATAAAAGTATTTGTCAGGTTAAAGTTTTGTTTCAAGTTTTTGGTTTAAGGTTTTGGTTCAAGTTTTCATAACTTATGAATAGTTTACATTCATGTGACTTGGCATAGGGGAAGAGGACATAAGTATTGTTCAATTGAGCATTATTAGGTGGTTGTGTGTGTATATTAATCAGCTTATTTGCAAAGCAATACAAATATTTGTCAGGTTAAAGGTTTGGTTAAAGATTTTTGGGTTAAAGTTTTTATAATTTAAGTTATGAATGGTGTATATTTATGTTACTTGGCATAGGGGTACTGTTCAAGTGAGCATGGTGTGTGCATATACTAATTAACTTACTTGCAAACCAATGAAAATATTTGCATCTATGATATCTCTTAAATTAAAGTGGATGTGGGGGTTTTGTTTGCACAAATGACCATATATGTGAAGAGCATTTCTACACTTAATGTTGAGGTGAAGTATGCATATTAATTAGGTTATTTGCATAACAATAGACTTTCGTACAAAATGTTTAACATTCATGAGTGCATAACTTTTTCATAACTTCAGTTATGAATAATGTACATTCATGTAACTTGGCAAAGGAGTAGAGGACATGGATACTGTTCAAATAAGCATTATTGGGGGATTTTGTGTACATACTTGTTAGCTTATTTGCATAACAATGAAAATATTTTTATGTATGATATCTCCTAAGTTAAAGTGGGAGTGGGGATTTTGTTTTACACAAATGATTATACATGTGAAGCCCATTGTCTACACTCATGGTGAGGTGTAGTGTCCATACTACGTAGGTTGTTGGCCTGATAATAGACTTGCATACAAAATATTTAACCTGAGATAATAATTTGCTATTTGGATCAGTGGTAGAGGGCATTGATACTGTTAGGTTGAGCATGGTTGGGGGATTGTGTGTGCATAATAACTAGCCTATTTGCTTAGCAATGAAAATATTTGTATATGTGGTATTTCTTTAATTAAAGTGGGTGTGTTGATTTTGCTTAAACAAATGATCATACAGTATATGTGAAGGGCATTGTTCACAATAAATGGAAAGGCATAGTGTGCATTTGCTGCAATATGTTTGACCTGAGATGAAAAGTATATGGCTTATGACTTACTA
>JAIGNY010003820.1:92500-142500 GCA_020152595.1 Chiridota heheva
GCACTGCAGATTGCTTTTGAGACCGGCCCCAAATTGTGTTCTAACCCGGCATGCCCAGCCCTACATTCACAAGACTTAACCGGGTCCTGGTGGTCGCGTCGGTACACCGTTGAGTACCTACCCCTTCATTAAACTTTTAGTAACTTTTCACCGGAACTATAGAGAGGAATTTTTTTAGTCAGTGCAGTCAATGGCTCATCCGTCGGTTTTGTGAAACATACACTCAGTTTTAACTGAATATGGTATAATACATGTTACCATGTTATAACACAAGCCAGTATTTACTGGCACGGTGAATAATCATTTACAGTATTTACTGGCCCTGCTATGCGATTTGAGTGCGGCGCCAGGAAATTTTTCCATTAACATTAAGATTTGCAACAGTGACGGTGATCCCTTGTCCGCAGTTGGTCTTTGCTGTACATAGTTAATTCATCACTACTTGTTTTGATACGTATGCTCAAAATTCTAATAAATGTTCTATAAAACCGAAGTTTGAAAAATCCGCACGATTTGCGTTGGACCTTTCTAAGAAACAATACTAAGACGTGATAAGGTGTGTGACGTTTATTGGTGTTTTAATAATGTAGTAGAAATTTCCAGTAACCAATCACAGGTCTTATCACAGGTTGTTTCAAAGAATCTAACACGAAAAGTAAATTTTCAGTCATGTATACATCTCGTCAATGCGTGCAATATGTTAGTTATTAACTCTTACGTTTACTTTGCTATTCATTAAATAGGGCGTTTAAAAGCCGAACGATCTGCTCTACTTCAGGAAAAAGGGTCTGTCGAGATTGAATAACAAGTGAGAGCTGAATTTTGTCATTTTACCCATGCGTTTGTATGAAGTTTGTGTAGTAGCTTCAGGATCTAGCTTTATTTCCAAGTTTTGCATTGGTAAGTTTTTATTTTACGTTTTTCACCAATACAATGCACGTTTCATTAAGATATTTCTTGCACTTAGATAATGATAGCTGGCCTACTGAATTGAAAATGTCTTGATTTAATGCAGTGGCTGGTATTTTGTGAACTCGCATATTACCTTTTACGGACCAGTACCTTCAGATTGTATGTAGGTAGCTGCTCGTATGCGAAAAGTATACCGGGTTGGACTCCCGTCGCTGGGGTTGCATTGTGTCCTTAAGCAAGACACTTTGCTCCAGTCCACTCGCCTGTAAAATGAGTACCAGAACTGCTGGGGACTTAACCTGCGATGGACTGGCGTCCTGTCCATGGAGAGTCATATGCTCAGATCCGTTTGTGCCATGGAAACAAAGGACCTGCCCTATAAGCCTAATAGCTAGAATGGATTTAAATTTTTGTTAATCTTCAGAGTTTATATTATCATACATTTATCATATAAAGTATCAAACTAAAAGAAAACCATAGTCATCCTGATATTTCTATGATTCCCTATTGAACATAATTCTTCTTTGTAAAGAATATTGTTGTCGGAATAAAGGAGTGGAATTGTTGTTTTGTTGACTGGTCTGGTTGATGATAGTTAAGGGAGTCAAACTGGAGATGACCAAGGCAGAGGATGTTTTTATTCCCTTTGAATTAGCTTTGATGTTTTCGATTCTTCATAGAATTCCTGCTAGGAATCCTGCTAGGATGTAGTGAAACATATCTATACAAAATGCATGTATACAGCAGTTTCATAACAGGTGCTAGTCTTCCGCTGTTCTTCTCAATTCATGTATGCGTTAATGACGCTCGATAGTTGCTCTTTAAAGTATTTGCAATATATACATACTAATTACATTATAGAGATATTCAAATTTTAAGGTTTACAAAAAATGCCAATAAACAAATAGGAAAAGTCTGAGTATGACATCACAGCAACACATTCTCCCACAAAGTTAATGTATTTCATTCAAAATAAACTCTGCTAGAAAACTAAATTAATGAAAGTTAGGTATTTATATACATTGCCAAATATACCGTACTTCAATAACTTTTGGAATTGTTCTTTTCTAATCATACAGAAACAACCAATTAACGCTCAAAGAAATACACATACATATATATTTGCAATGGAATGGTCTCTATGACATCATAAAACACAAATTCCTCATACTGTACAAAAACTTTTAAATGCAACTATAAAAACTATAAAAAAAACAATCTCCTGAACGGAATTTGATATCAACCTAATTTTTGTACCAAATTGGCTCTAGAAGTATGCTTCTTTAAATACAATTTTACAAGAGACTATGGGAATATTCCTCCAAAGGGATATTTCAGTGATTCCTTTAAAGGTATATTCCCGTGAATTTTCATTTTCAAATATAGATAGAGGATTAACAAAGAAATAATTTTGTGTTAAAATAATATTTTTACATTTTAGATGTAAGAGTTATTGCATTCAAAGATTGTGGGAGTGTGTCGAAAAGTGACCTTGCAGTGTAAACTGTGATGTCATAATTGCAGATGCAAGACAAATTTTTTAGGTATTCCTTTGAAAATTAATTGCCTCTTTCTAAATTATTGGAAACATTTGTTGTTTCATTATTGAGATGATATAACATATGCACTTTGCAAGAACACGCTTTGCCCATCTGCTCATGTACTTTGCACTTTAAATAAAAGAAAATTACATTTTCAGTTCTAAAATACATTAAGAATTAGCTTGGATCTGCAATTATGACATCACATTTTACACTGCAACTGTGCAAGGTCACTTTTCAACACATTGTTTAAACGGACGGAATAAGATCCCAACATGGTTTTCATACCAATTTGTTTCTTTAAATCATCAGATCATACATGATAATGAAAATTCACGGGGAATTTCCTTCAACACCTGAAGATGTGCAACGTGAAACAAAATAGCCAGGGGTTCAAAAAAACTTTTCATTGTCGGTTGATTGAGAGATAAAAACAGATAAAAACAGAATGGCTACATTCGTATTTCTTTTGGTCTGGTAATTTCTTTACTTATTTTCCTTATTGATTCTAGTTTTATGGAAATGAAATAGTTTGAATTGCTGAATATAGATGGTCATGATCCTAAATGGCTTCCAGAAGCTAATGTCAGCTCTACAATTCGCAGTAATCCTTAAAACTAAGATTTCTTCCGCGGACTGATATGAATCTGTAGGTTTCGGATATTGTTGGCAAAGACCACTGACTAAACTAGGTCCAAATACATACACCATGGCTTTAAGAGTTTTTGAAGGGAAGAAAATGAAATCAAACAAAATGACAAAATGATTATAAAAACATTGAGCTGTTGAATTGTGTTGGTGAATTTGAAGATGTAATGATGATTTTAATTTCCTGTAAAAGACGCCGATTTCAGTGCTTCACCACTCGCATTATAGTGAAGGTTGAAATGACGACATGGGTTGAATTTATAGAATGAAAACTTACAGTGGAATACAACATGGTTAACACTAACTTTTGCTCTGCATTTCAACACTTATTCACATCTGTTCTTATCTGTTATGTATGCATAATTAACTCAGTTAAAAGACAAATTATGAATAGTCCGGAATCCTGATAGGTTCTATCTGCCCTACAGTATGTTAGCAACTTTAACAGTTTATGTGTTGTGATCTTGTCGGGTCTATCTACTTTAGGCACCTTCTTTCTCTCTCCTCTCAGCTTTGATCAAGATATTCACTTTCACGAGGAAAATAGGATTTGACTTAGGGTTGAGATTTTGTCATATTCTCTGTGACATCACCATCAAATCACGTTTTAACTGTCAAAAAACAATGATAGGTGTAAGTTGCGATAGCTGGTAGGCCTACAGTTTTAAAATTTTGTTTATATTTGTAATGACAATTTTAAAAAGGGCTTTTTACCTAAGTGTGCGAGCCAACCATAATTTTAAAATTGAGTTAGCTTGATTTGGAGCCTTTGGCAGTCTGGCTGGGGCAATGTACAGCGGGACCCCTATACAAACCATGAAGAGAAATGTTGGCTCTGTTCATGCAGAATTGACCGAATTTCATTGATTTTAAGCTAGAAAATTCATATGAACGTTTCTGTGAACCTCGTGTTCATAGTTCTACTGATTTAAGGGCGACCTTCTGTAGGGTGGTTTTAAGTGGGGATTTCAAATTTTCAAAGCTTTGCCTACCCGCACAGTGCCGTATTTGCGTAGGTAGAGGGTAAAGCTATTGATTTTTTCCAGAATAATGGTCCGACATGTTGTGATATTGCTATTGTGCGATTTTTCAGAATACTTGTCCTAAATATTCCAATTTGAAATTGAAATAAAGGAAAAAGGCCACCAGCAATTGTTGGACCAGATCAAAGTTCTAACTTTCGGTGGGGCCGGGAAGTGGAATTGCCCTTCAAACTATGGCATATCTGTCGTAATGCAGCATTTCAAAATAAGTGGAGCAGTCCGGTTCACGCTCTATATAGGAGATCTCCTGATCGGGAGATCGCCTGATCGGGAGATCGCCTGATCGGGAGATTGATCGGGGAGATCGCCTGATCGGAGATCGCCTGATCGGGAGATCGCCTGATCGGGAGATCGCCTGATCGGGAGATCGCCTGATGATCGCCTGATCGGGAGATCGCCTGATCGGGAGATCGCCTGATCGGGAGATCGCCTGATCGGGAGATCGCCTGATCGGGAGATCGCCTGATCGGGAGATCGCCTGATCGGGAGATCGCCTGATCGGGAGATCGCCTGATCGGGAGATCGCCTGATCGGGAGATCGAGACATGGGCAGTAACCATAATCTAAACTTCCAAATTTCAGCCGTTGACTTTTCTTTTTGCTTTTCAAATTCTGTTATTCTTAAGTTGTATGCTTTGAAATTGATACTGAGATTGATATTTCTGGAACTTTTTTGAATAATTTGAGCTTTTGCTGGTGAGTAAAGTTTTAAAATCCACTCTTCAGGAACTATTGAAATGAATTTTTAAAGATTACTTTAAAATTCCCTGGTGAAAGTCAACTTTACGCTGGTAAAAATACAGAAAATAATTGTATCTTTCTGTTGCACCAATGAAATTAGAATATTTCGCATGCATTATTCCTGCCTTTGGTTTAAACCTATTTTACCGTTATGTATTTCTTTAGAGAGATTTAAATTTGGAAAGTTGCATTGTGGGTTATGATGACTAGAAATCTCAGATTGGGAAATCTCCCGATCGGGAGCGTGAACTGGACTGTGGAGGGTGCCCCAAAAGGTCTGTGTTCCCAGTTTCAATCATATACCGTTGCCTTTGGTTGCTGGGTATAATATCTCATTGTGTCATTAGCCACTTTCTTCTCGCCTAAGATAAAACACAAAAAAGATGCGCAACCCAGTCTATTTACCCACAAGTTGGTCCTACAATGTTCTGATGGGATTTTGTACGATAACAAATTTCCGAAATATCATAATATAAGAAATATCTGAATTATCTCCAATGACAGAATGAAATAAATTGTTTATTCGGAATCAACTTGAAAGTTACGATTTTTTGTATCGTGGCCCTCAGCGCGACAGGACTAGTATTGTAAACTACATGCCGGAAATCCGCCATCTTTGATGCCCTCACTTGAATGTCTTAGAAAAATTACAAACGTTTATAAATCAAGCTAATGATTTTTATATATTTTGAAAAATGTAGAACTTTATACTGCGTGATTATTTTAACGAGGTAGGAATCGGGAGGTAGTTAAAACGTTAAAAATATACAACAAATTTATTCAAATTTACAATTTTTGTTTGGCACTACCATGATTGAAAGAGGTAAGCAAAATGTGGCAGAATAAAGATTATTTCTAGCCAGTAATCTGAAACAAAGAACCATATTGTAGATGCTGCGTAAGTATAGCTATTTTGCTAAGACCTGCAAACATCTGGACTGACGTGTTTGTATGCATCAAAACATTACATTCTTTGTGAATGCATCCAGGAAGTTGATATTTGGCATAGAACCAGAATCAAACTCCCTGGGCAGGCGGTAGATTCAACTTTAACGTGAAGGACACTATATCTAGAGTAAAATTGTATAAACTGTTCTATTGTCGAATGAAACCCAAATCGTATTAATGTAAAATGGAAACAGAATTGAAAAAAAAATGTATTTACAATTGAGCTTTTATTCTAGCTCTCCTTATAAAAAGAATCTTTAACAAATTCTTTGCTTAACAAGCACGTACCCAGGAATTTGAAAGGGTTTTCGTATAAAAGTGCAAAATGTCTAGAAATTCTGGGTCCTTAATATTATTTTTTCAGATTATAAAAGGGCACTTTCCGAACAAAAGGGTGTTCAGGAATTTAAAAGGGGGTTTCGTTTTTCGTAAAGGATAAAATATCTTGAAATTCTTGGTGCTTATTATATTTTTAGATTTCAAAATGGCACTTTATCAAGAAAAGGGGTTTCATTTACTCGGAAGAACCCCCCTCCCTCCCTTCACTGGCTACGGGACTGCTAATCCGCTATCTTTTAATTGTTTATTTTAAAAAAATTATTATGAGAATATGGACTTCAAATTAAGTGATGTTTATTTAAGCTTGTATTTTAACGGTTACAACGCTACAATCAATTTCAGCAATTATAGCCTACTAATTAAGAAATTTATGGAATTGCCTTTATTCGTAAAACCTTAATTGGCAACGTTGCGGAATATAGACGAAAATTTCCACAGCCAATCCATAATTCTAATAGCCAGGTCTCTAAACCGTGATATGACAGTATGAAGAAATGTAATATTTAGACATTTTTACTGTTCCAGGAACATAACAGAAAATATTTATTACACCAAAATATTTTTTGAAGAGTCACAAAGAAATTGCTATTATTTGCAATAAATAAGGCTTAGCGAATGCGGCTCAGAAGTGAATCTGGTGAGACTAGCTTCGTTCATATCAAATTATTTTATTCTCCTTCACTATCTTTTTGTGACTCTTTAAAAAACATTTGGTGTAATAAATATTGTACATTATGTTTCTGAAGCGTAGTAAAAATGTCTAAATAATACCATTCTTTATATCACGTTTTAGACGTTTAAAAATATCGGACGTTTTTTAATTATTCTAAATTTTGTAAGTTATGTCTACCAAAAATGGCGGCTTCCGGCATGTACTTTACAATACTAAGTTCTGCCGTGCCTGAGGGCAACGGCAGAAAAGATGACGGATTTTGAGCATGTAGTCAGCAATATTTGTCCTGTCGCGCTTGAGGGCAACGACAGAAAAATATACAAAAATCCTTTCAAAGTCCAATTTACAATATTTGTTTGGAACTACCATTATAGAAAGTGGTGAATAAAACGTGTCAGCATAAAGATTATTTTTGGCCGGTGAACTGAAACAAGGAACCTAATTGTGGATGCTGCGGAAGTATGTGTCTTCGCAAGTTGTTTAAGAACTGCAAACATTCTGACGTCAAAACATTACATTCTTCGTCGAACTGCGTAGAACCAGAATAATTCTGTTGCACAACCAATGGAGTGGGCAGGAAGTGTATTAAATGTGAAGTGATGAGAACACATTTGCTGTTCTAGTGCCGAAACACTAGATTTTGGCCAAACAAAAAGCTTGGCATCATTCTGTCATTGTAAAATGGCAATGGAATTGAAAAAAATTGTATTTTCGATTGAGCCTTAATTTTACTGTTCTTAGGCTTTTTAAGTCTAAAGTCTACGGTCACGACTGGTCTTTTTTAAAGGGGCAATAATTGTACTTTTTTACATCACCTAGTATAAATTAGGATGGAAGTGTGAAATTTTATTGGGGGTCTGGGGAAACGCCTGGAAGATTTAAGAGTTACCAGCGTTCTGCTATTCGTGATGGAAATTCAAGCTGCAGATGGCATTTTGATATCAAATGCTACCACTCATTTATAAAAAGTTTCCTTTAATAAGCGTAATTAACTAAATCTTGAAGTGTCATGATGTAAACAAACTAGCTGAGGACACCAAAATTCACTGGACGCTATATGTACTATACGTCCAAAGTACTGTACGTCCAACTGTGTATAAAGATACACGGTTGATAAATTTATACGGCATACAAAAATGCTACAAAACACAGCGTTTTATCATACAGCATTGTTGGGGCTTCGGCCTGCTAGAACAGTAGTGTAGCCCCTGAAAATTGCAAAAGTGCTTAGCAAATCCAATGAAAAATCGTACGTAATAATTACATCAATATACAAATATAATGATCTGATTATACACAAATTTGGATATAAGCTTTTTCTGAAATCAGCAATGAACAGCTTCTATTTTCTAAATGGATTTCTATTGTCAAAATGGACTGGAATAAAGCCTTCAAATTACCATTATACTCCTTTTTCGGTACTTAAAAAACCAGAATAGCTAACAAAATTCTTGTTTGCTATTCTGGTACATAAAAAAGGAGTAAAATGGTAATGTGAAGGCTTTATTCCAGTCCATTTTGACAATATAAATCCATTTTGTAAATAGAAGCTGTTAATATAGACTGATCAGGGACCGCGGAGCAATTTTTGAAATGGGGGGTAAAGCGGTAAATGGCGAAAATAACAAGCGTCATCACATTTATATGCCTACCAATCATATTGGTAGGTATGGGCTTAGTGTAACCTCTCGGGGTGGGTGGGGGTGGGGGTGGGACGAGGTAAATTAAGTTCCATCACTGATGGTGCTGCTAATAGAAAAATCAAGCACACGCAGTTCCAAGGTCAGGATGATAAGAAAACTGCCAATTCTTTTAAATTTAAATTATTTGTTTCCAACCATTTCTCAAAAATCTTAAGCAGAAGTCCTATTTTTAATCTGTGAACTGGTGAATAAGAATGGTCATACCACAAATGAGAAATGACTTTCTAGGATAAATATTGAATAATGTAAAATGGGACATTTTCTTTTGGCTCTTTCTATAAGCACTTGAGTCTGACAAAGTAGCCACTGTTATGGGGTATGGTCCATGATAAGGACATTGTCTATGCATGATTGACTCTGCAGATTAACTTCAGAGAAGTTATTTACTTTTTTCTAAAGCAATGAAAATGGTACCCTACTTCTCCCCAAATTTCTTTGATATTTGGGAAATTTCGGGCACTTTCCTCAAAATTCGTTGACAATTTTCGGGAAAATTCGTTCATTTTTAGACAATTTGTTTCGTATTTGGAGGAAATATTTGTAAATTTTTAGAAATTTGTTGACAAATTTGACCAGACTTTTAATATTTTTTACCAAATTTGTATTCAAATTACCAGTTTACCAATTGTTTTAATTTGATGTTAATAATTTCCCAATTTTACCTCCCGAATAAAGTGAAATCTTTGGAAAAACGGACGGTATGTTTCGGAAATTCTACGAACTGTTCACATCAGGCCTGTTTAACAATTTAATGTGTTGTGAAATTTTCCAATTTTTTGAGAATTACCGGAGAATATTACCTTATTCCTATGCCACTGTTATCAACCTGCATGGATACTGCTTCTCAAAGGGGCAAGTGTAACAATTTGCTCCAAAATATTCCCCAAAATAACCTCATGCAATGTATCATGTTATTGGTATCTACCCTCTGCCCTTCCGCTCCCATCGTTGACGCACACGAGCCCTGAAGTTACGACAGTAACAATCTCATGCATATACATTACCAAAATTTTAATCCAACTGCCCAACATCACGGGCGGATCCAAAAAGATGGGAAAAGAGGACGGAAAATGTGAGCCCAACATCACAGGCGGATCCAGAAAGTTGCAAAGGGGCGGATACGCTGCGAAAAGGGGCGGATACGCTGCGAAAAGAGACGGGACCCGAAAAAGGAACGGGACCCGAAAATTTGGGAAGGGCAGTATACTTTGGGGTCCATAATATCAAAAAATATTTTTAAATCATCATTCTCGTTAGCAACATCAAACAAGACAAAACAATGAAAAGGCTTAGATGTGGGTTTATCAATACTGTCATTCAAATCTCATATTTTAAAAGATTAGAATATGATTTGGATTTTCAAAGGAATTTCTTTAATGTTTTCAATACAGAATATTTGCATCAATGGCAATAAAGCGGTATCAATCTTGTATATCAACAAATATTTGACATATATGGAATAATATCCTAAATATCCGAGCAGAACGATACAAACAATAGTTGTCAGTGTTGTCAATTTCATCACGGATGTCAAAGACCCTATAGTTACGCCACTGGTTTAAACCTGAACGTTGAGTGACCGGCGGAATTACGGGGAGCAATACAGGGGGCGTATTTTCAGTACCGCCGAGATTTCCCCGGGTCTGGAGTCCATGTGACATCGAGTCTCATAGCGGCGTAAACTTTAGAAATGTTATTCATCCAAGTTAGATAATTGTAAAATTTCCATGAAAATGTGAGCTGCAACATTATACGCTCCGTATATCAGTATATAGCCTATAACTGAACTAGAAAGCAAGAGGTTGTGTGATTCCAAAGCGTAACACACACACACACATGCATGCATGTACGGCATGCATTCACGGCATACATACATACATACATACATACATACATACATACATACATACATACATACACACATACATACATACATACATACATACATACATACATACATACATACATACATACATACATACATACATACATACATACATACATACATACATACATACATACATACATACATACATACATACATACATACATACATACATACATACATACATACATACATACATACATACATACATACATACATACATACATACATACATACATACATACATACATACATACATACATGCATACATACATACATACATACATACATACATACATACATACATGCATGCATGCATACATGGATGCATGCATACATACGTACATACATACATATACACACACACACAGAAAGTCCGCTTTGCTTACAAGAGTGTCGTTTAATATGTCGTATCTTCATTATGATTACAAATCCGCGTCAAGGCTAAAAAACTCAAGTTTTGGGCTTAAAAATCTGCGTTTAGGATTTGAAAATTTAACGGTTTAAGGTTTTAAAAAATCTGAGTTAGGATTAGAAGAAATCAGTGTTTGACCAAAAAATGCACGTTAGGGTTTGAAATTTCACGGTTATCTTTTTAAAATCTGCGATAGAGTTAAAAAAATCAGTGTAAGGCTTAAAACTGCACGTTAGGGTTTGAAAAATTCACGGTTTAGGTCTTAAAAATCTGCGTTAGAGTTAAAAGAAATCAGTGTTTGACCAAAAAATGCACGTTAGGGTTTCAAATTTCAGGGTTATCTTTTTAAAATCTGCGATAGGGCCAAAAAAATAGTGCAAGGCTTAAAACTGCACGTTAAGGGTTTGAAAATTTCACGGTTTAGGTCTTAAAAATCTGCGTTAGAGTTAAAAGAAATCAGTGTTTGACTTAAAAATGCATATTAGGATTTGAAATTTCACGGTTTGTCTTAAAAATCTGCGTTAGGGTTAAAAGAAATCAGTATAAGGCTTAAAACTGCACGTTAGGGTTTGAAAATTTCACGATTTAGGTTTTAAAAATCTGCGTTAGGCTTAAAAGAAATGAGTGTTTGGCCTAAAAATGCATGTTAGGATTTGAAATTTCACGGTTTTGTCTGAAAAATCTGCGTTAGGGTTGAAAGAAATCAGTGTTATGCATAAAAAATGCACGTCAGGGTTTAAAATTTTACGGTTTAAAGTCTTAAAAATCTGCGTTAGTAGGTTAAACGAAATGAGTGTTTGGCCTCAAAATGCACGATAGGGCTTGAAATTTTATGGTTTTGTCTTAAAAATCTGCGTAAGAGCTAAAAGAAATTAGTGTTTGGCCTAACAATGCACGATAGGATTTGAAATTTCACGCTTATGTCTTTAAAAAATTTCGTTAGGGTTAAAAATTTAGTTTAAGGTTTTATATTCCGTGTTAGGTTTAAAAGTTTCACGGTTAGGTCTTCAAAATTGGCGTTAGTTTAGTATTAAAAATATTAATGTTAGTCTTAAAAATGCGAGTTAAGGTTGGAAAATTTAAGCTTGCAAATACACGTTAGACTTTAAAAACTGTCTGCCGAAATAGTATCATTTAAAGTGGATCTAGAGCGGCTATAAACAGATACAGTTCATCAAGGAGCTTATATCTACGGACTTAAAACTTTGAGATAATTCATCGCATCAAGATTCTTACAGGATTCTTCGCGAAACTGGATCTTGAAATATATGTTGGATTAAATATCTACCGTCGCCCAAAGAATACAACAAGACTAGACCGTAGCTCATCTTCTTCACTCAGGTCAGGCTGTTTATTAAGGTATTACAGTATTCATTGTATGTTGAATATTTGTTAAGGCTTGAAGTTTGTAATACATTAAGTTTAAATTTCAAAGCCACTCATCTTGATTTTATCTCTTGTCATTCTTCTGTTACTTTTCTATTATTGGTCTGTAACAGTGTTTAAAAAAATAGATTTTGCCGTTTTGGTATGTTTGCCCTTTTATTACATTACATGTCGCATTATATTACGCAGTCACTGGTCAAAACTTATTACATTTACATTTCAGGTGGATTGAATTATTACACTACGGGTCAAGATTATTACATTTCGGAAAGGTCATTATTTTATTACCCACATATACATACATGTGGGGATGAGATATTGTAGTCACTTTGCTGTATAGGCAAATAAGTGCCTGTACCTCTTACACTACATGGCCACCCCCTTGATAAGGGAAGGGGGGGGGGAGCCTAGTGGGCATGATCTCATATTAGGGGTTAAAAGTCGTAAGTTTTTGGAACGGGACAAATTTTGGTGATTTTGCGTCTGTCCGTGTGTCCGTGTGTGCGAGGGCGTATACGCAACAATTAATTTTGTGTCGCTTTAACTCAAAAATTGTAATACACACATGAACCAAAATTCAGACGGATCCATTTTTTGGTGATGGCTGTATCTTTTGGAGGAATTACGTGGTACCTCTACAAATTGCATAGGTGGGTAAGGTTTAAGATTCTAACAAAAATTCAAAATAATTGGAGGTCAAAAGGTTATGGGTCAAAGGTCAAATAAGTGTTTTTTATGCAAAATTTTGCGCCATTTTAAACTCAAAAAGTACAAGATCTAAACCAACCATATGTTGTACCATAATACCTTGGTACATGAAATTGTGTCCCGTAGACCCTAAGGTCAAAAGATCAAAGGTCACAGAGCTATTGACCACTTTTTACCATTTCCCCCCTATAGTTATCGAATAGTAAGTGTGACGTGAGTATGAATGGTGTCATACAGTAGGGTACGATCAATGTGAACCATTTAATAAATTGTTTCATTGATTAGGGTGAAGAGTCACAGGTCAGAGGTCAAATATGTGATTTTAGGGGGTAATTATGTACTGATTTGTACATTTTTGTGCCACTTTAAATTCCAAGTGAAAGACCTATACCAATCCTATGTTTGTATCATACTGTCATACCACAGTATGATACATAAACTTGTGTCCTGTAAACTCTGGGGTTAAAACTTGAAAAGTCAATCACTGACAGTGAAAAAAAAGGGTCATGTGATTCTTTTTAGCTTATATTCTCATTTGAATAGTAGAAAAATTCTTCCAAATTTAATTGACAATATTGTTAAGAATGCGAAAATTAGGGCGCCAAACCTTCAATAGTATACTTACTACACCAGTCATTTCTTTAAGATATAGCTTTAAACTTGAATATATCCCTAATTAAATAAGATTTTTTGAATACTTTCTTCACCATTTTGTTTCTTTTAAAGAGCTCTTTCATATACAATAAACTTGTCTGACTACTGACCTAATCGGTGGCGTAACTAAGAGGGGGTGGCACCCTATTAGGAGGCCCATAAACAATATACCCATATACGCGAGCCCCTCTCGCCACCTAGCTATGCCACTGGACCTAATCCTTTAACAGACTGAGTATGGATAGTAACAGCTGAAACACGAGTTACAAAAAATTCCATTAATGCAAAACTGAATCAAAAAGACTTAAACTTTCTAAAGCTTTTTTATGTAAATAAACATTGCACTGAAGAGAATGACGTACATTTACAATTATACATAATTATCACTTCTTAAAAATCTACTGTACCAAGTGAATTTCCCTCAAGTAAGCATCATAATTTGCCACATCATCATCATCATCCTTCACCATGTTGTGCATATTTATTTTCTTAAAACATTTTGTAGCTAAAACTACAATAAGACAATAGTCTTTACCTGTTTACTGAATTGGAAAATCTGTAATGACAACAATGACACGCACCACACAGCTTCGTTGGTCAATGCACCATCACTTGCATGCGACGCGCAGTCACGCGCTAGCTATAGTACGTACGAGAGTCACATGGCACTTTGTTGGGCATTTTGACACTATATCAGCAGGTTAGAAAGCTTAAGCAGGGGTCAAAAGTGCTCATGGATAGTGCGTACTCTTTACAAGAGTCAATTTTTACTTTGTTTTAAGAGTCAGACAAAGATTCAGTTGAGTAACATGTTGATGTCCAGCATGCAGTTCTCCAGAAAAAGAGTTACATAACACTTTTCATTGTCAGAGCTAGCGGCCCCTTTGCGCCATCTCCCACCCAACCGCCCCCACCCCCAAAAAAAAAAAAAAATAAAAAAAATAAAATGGAATGGAAGAATGATCTGAGCGTGAGTGGTGTTATCATATAGTAGGTAAGATTAATGCAAAAAAAAATTCAGATGTTGTTTTGGTGATTAGGGTCAAAGGTCAAATATGTGACTTTAGGGGTAAATATGTGGTAATTTGTCAAATTTAGTGCCACTTTAATCTCCAAGAGGGCAATATCTGTACCAACCCTATGTTGTACCATGATTCCTTGGTACATGAACTTGTGTCCTCTAAATCTGGGGTCAAGTGGTCAAATGCCACAGAACTAGTGACCACTTTACCGCTTTGAGTCATTTCCCCCCATTTTTTTTTTAATGGT
Source organism: Chiridota heheva (assembly GCA_020152595.1). Taxonomy (NCBI): domain Eukaryota; kingdom Metazoa; phylum Echinodermata; class Holothuroidea; order Apodida; family Chiridotidae; genus Chiridota; species Chiridota heheva. Next base: position 107,366 of record JAIGNY010003820.1, read on the forward strand.
AATTAATGGAATTTTTAAACTCCAAAAGTGGCAAGACCTATACCAACCTATGATGTTGTACCATGATACCTTAACATAGGAACTTGTGCCCTGTAGACTCTAGGGTCACAAGGCCAGAAGTCACAGAGCTATAGTGACACTGTTAGCTATCTTCCCCACTATGCTGTATGCTTAAGGTGATGAGATCAGTAACTCCATGGATTGCTTTCTTGTTAAAGTTTTTTATTAAAATTCGGGTTTTAACATGTGTCGAACTTATAGCCTCATTTCTTTTTGATCACAACTTACAGATATCAAATGTACGGTGATATTGTTTTGACCTTTCGTTTTTTCGTTGCAGTAAGAGCAATTAATATTTACTACTGCGCAAAACGAGTATAATTAGTATCGCATTATATGCTATAGGTGATCACCATACAGGTCAATCGTTGACCCAACTTCGGAGAAATTATTTTCTTGAAACCCAAACAAATCCGACATAATTGTGATCCCAAAGCAGGTGATATTTTTTCCAGAAGTAAAAGATTGTTTTTGCATTTATTACAATTACTTTTCTCTCTTTTACATAAACTGATCAGATTATTACTATCATTTTTTTTTTTGTAATTGTATTTTTGTTTTGGATGAGTAAGAACTTTTTTATTTGAAATATCATCCTGATCATGGAGGTGCAAAATCTAGAGAATTGCTTTGATGAGTGAAAAAAACCTAAAGTGAGTGGTAAATATATGATTATATCTGCTTCATTTTGTCCATTAAAATGATATTTCACGGAAAAGATAACTGATCACTTTTGATGATATCCATTGAAGTAGAAGTTCTTGTTGTCACAATTCTATTATAATTTCAATTGGAAATGGGGAGTGAAATGTGTTTTTTGCCAATTTCTTGCAAGGTATATATCAAAAATATACTTCTCATCAATCCCTTTTGGCAAACTGAACATCTTAATCACAAATCATCGGAACCTTACGTTATTCTTTAATGCATTTAAAGATTTATATTGAGTTGGGAATGTTTATATGCGTATTTAATGCACGGGCAAAGAACTTTGGCCCGAGTAGAATGACCCGACTTTAGGAGGATTATTTGCGAGTGCAAAATCCATTGAATCGTACGTTAAATACGCATATAAAAACATTTCAGTCCAAAGCATTAATCTTTTTATGAAATTTCCGTGTTAGATTTAAAAATGCATACAATGTTTTTTTTTAATGAAAATAATGATTGAATAAAAAAAAAAAAATGAAAAACGAGAAAAGTTTACATAAAATTGTTCGCTATATGAAAATAACTTAATTTTTCAACGAACTAAAAAGAAGTCTTAAAGAGATAGACAATTTTAATTTATCATCCAGTCGAGACCCTCTTCAGCTTCCGATAAATTGACCCAGTCAGTCTAAACAGACGACAAGAGTCGACGACCAGAGCCGAAATAGGCCAAGATACAAAACAAACATATTAAGAGAAATACGGGGATATAGAAGCCGAACCCCGCGATAAATATCAATTTATCGTCTGTTTAGATCGGGCCCAGTCTAAAGCAGACGACGAGGAATCGATAAATGGAACGGCCTCTCATTCGTTCGTTTACGTTAGGCCTTTGAAAGCAGCAGGACCGAAAAACTAAAGGTCAAAACACAATTTCGATACAATTGAATTTTCTAGGAACAAAAACTTTCTAGAAAAATTTCCAAGAAAATCAAAAAAATTGATGATCAATTTGTGTTTAATATAGAATAAACAGGTGCAAAAGTAGACTCTTCATTTTTGCTTTTGAAAACTGGCTCACCATTCGGAAAAATCAGGGCATTTTAGATCATGATTAGGAAAAATCAACAAATTTTAAATCATAATTCGGTAAAATCGGAAAATATTATTGAATTTTGGGGAATAATCAGAAAATTTAAAATCATGATTCAAAAGAGAAAAAAATCAGAAATAGTCAAAAACTGGGGAATATCAATTGCTAATTAATCACAAAAATCGGAAAATTGCATGAGTTTTTGCTAATTGGAAAAATATAGCTTCGCCACTGCTCTTTCTACATTCCATACGTTTTGCCGGAGTTCTTATATTATTTTCCTTAGATTCCCCCGTCCCCTCCCCCCCCCCCGCTCCCCACACACCCAAGTTACAAATCTGTCAAACAGTCAAATTGGTCAGTTGGTCATAAGTCTTGAGTCCAAGTAAAATTAGTCAAATTAGATTACAGATGTGTAAAATATTCGCTACGCAAAGTAAGAAAAGAATAACTTTGTTGGAGTGTTTGGCAGTTTTAATGAATATTATAAAGCATAAGCAAAGAAATTTAAAGAGAACAAATGTCTGAATGTGGAGCAATGTTTATATTTTGTCAAAAGCTTTAATATATTGTATATTTACAAGGGCGGATCTAGAAGGGGTGGCTTCTGGGGGTTTGACCCCCTCCCGAAAAAAATCCAACATTTTTTATTACTCTAATAATCTCTTTAATCCTTGGGAAATTACCATAATTTGGCGTGCAATTTTCGGAAAATTTTCTTTAATTTGGGAAATTTGTCTTCGATTTTCGACTAATTTTCGGGGAATTCTTTTCTCGATCTTCAGTAAATTTTCTCTAATTTTCCGGAATTTTTTTTCAATGTTTGGGAAATCACTTCCAATATTTGAGAAATTTGTTTCATTCTTGGGTAATTTTCGGAAAATTTCCTTTAGTTTAGGCACTTTTTCTTCAACTTTCATCAATTTTTTTGGAAATTTCCTTCAATCAGTATTTAGGATATCTATTTCAATGTTTAGGAAATTTTTCGATTCTCGTAGAATTTCTTCATTTTACGGGCAAGTGTTTTTTAATATTCGGTAAATTTTCATCAACTTTCGTAAAATGATGTCAAATTTTACTAAAATCTACAATGATTTTGCCAAATTTTCTTTTAACTTTTTGTTAGTAATTTCCTAATATTTCCAATCGAAAGAACACATGCAATAGGCATATAGGCAAGGTGAAATCCTTTCAGGGAGTACGTTTCCCGCTGCCAGCTTATACGACCCTGCACCCTTGTCCCAATATGTTCCATTATTCATGACAAAACTGCTCATAAAACACTTTTCTGGATTTGTCCCCTTGATATTTTGTCCTGGCTCCGCCCCTGACTCTAGGGGTTGGAACCACCCCTTCCGAAAAAGTTTTAAGATTTTTCATTACTTTAATAACAAGCAGAACCCTTGGACTTGTGATTTTACCAGATCCGCCCCTGATTTATGGTTAAAAGTTGAAGTTTTTTTAATACATCTGATCTTTTTTACTCAACGAACGAACAGTAGAAGTCAATAAACGAACTGTTCCATATCTTTAACATAATCAGTCCGGGAGCATGCCTATTAATGGGAACATGAATGTTTCTAAAAATGGGAATATTTTGCTACATGGAAGCCGCCATTTTGGGATATTTCCCATGATCCTTTGCTATCCTATCGTTATAAAGTCTTATGCAATGTTACATATTTGAAATTTGAAATACGTCTGAGGAAAAATATCTTCGCTAGGGGAAACTTAAAACACATGAAAATACATTAATTACTGTCATAACTACAACTTTTTCACTCCCATTTGATATGTTCACCACGCCGTTTTTAAAATATTAGATAAAATAGACAATAGAGCTAGGCTTTTAGGCGCGAAACGGCCATTTTGAAATCTCAAATGTTTTTCAACACAATGATTTTTAATATTTCAAGTACATGAATTAGAAACTACGACATTTTATTGCAACATCTGAACAATAGGGCTGCATGACTTCAATATTCTCGTGTGCTATAAATGTTCCTATATTAGCAGGCATGCTTCCGGACTGATAGTAACCCATTACTATTTCAATTTTAATATATTTCACACACAAGAACAACCATGGATTAAGCTGCTCAAATAAATAGAAAACATTAAGTCATTTTTGATCTCAACCAGTACCAACATCAACACTGTTCTTGCTGACAAGTATGGCTTTTTCAGACTAGCAAAACACAAACAACAATCCAATGTGCACTGTTAAGCCTAAAATTAAAAAAAATCCTCAAAATCAAAATTGAAAAATAATTATAAAGCTATAGGCTACGATAAAATTGTCCGTAAATTAACCTAAATACTATCGATACCGTATGAAACATACCATTATTTTTTAGAAATACAATCTTTCTAGAAGTTTAATCGCCAACCGTATTTACCAATTTAATAGTTTAATTACAGCTTAGCCGTGGTGAAAAAAGTTGAAGGAATATTCTCATGAATTTCAGCAACTTTTCAGTTCACTCGTGGAGGGGGCTGGGGTGGTCGTTTAAATTCATAACTTAGAGGAAGGCTCATCCCAGTTCGTACATCGTTGGTGTCTGTAAAATTGGGGGTGCAGAACTTTTACGTCACTTCCGGTTCCGCAACGCATAAGATCCCTGTCAGTGTTTGTACATGTACATACATAGCATTATTTATGTGAAGTTTCAATCGTAGTGCATTTTGTTATAACGATCTACGGAAATAAAGTGAAAAAATAACATGTAAACTGTTCTCTTTTAAATTGTTTTTCATGCATTTTAAACTATCTGCCAGTTCCTCAATTTGGATCAAAAGTGGGTAAACACCGGGTGTTCACCCTTGGCCTACACTTTTCGAGAAGTGATCTGAGAACCATGTAGGAACCCTACCGTCGGGACCTCCATCTAACGTCCTCATCTAATGGATCCTAGATGAATGACCCCGTGGTCACTTTTTTCAAAGGATGGATGGAGAGTGGTGTGATGCAGTTGACCAACCTATATATGTGCGCTTGATATCAGCGTATCGTTCTGCATATCTGTCTGTGGGAAAAAATTTGAGTTAAATCGTTGTTGGACTCAAATGTATAGACCTGCATCTCAGTCGTATGCTCAACCGACGGAGACGCTTATGTCCTATACTTTTTGTTTACTCATTTTTCCTGGAAAAGTTATTTTTAAATCATTTAACTGATATTTCAACACCTTTTTTTCTGAAATAATATAATTTATTTTTAAATTGTTTTCTGAATCCACTAAAAAATATGCATTTAAATTTTGATCGTCCAACAAAAAGTACAAATTAGGGGACTAGAAACCGTCATCTCTGCGTCTTTAATTTGTACGTGGTTTTAGTACATCTCAGCCAATTTTATTTAGGCATTTTTTTTCTTCAGAAATTTACTTCACTCGCTCAACTTTTTAATATAGAGGCCTATATATTATGTTGGGTGATATAGAATAGAAATAGAATAAAAATGAATAATTCTTGCATGACCACTGTACGTAATTTCCCCGACTACCGAAACAATTCGGCTTAGATAAAGAGGAAATCGTTAATAAAAATAGCATGTGAGTCACTCTTCAGTCGCATGAACTTTTGGCATCCCCGAAAGTTTGATACCTCATGCCATGTCTCATCACTGATATCTGGAGAAACAGACAAATCACGTGGTCGAACATTAGCAATAACTGACGTAGTTTTCAGTATACGGTCGTACGAACAACTTTTTATCCACATTTCAGAATCATTCAAAATGAAAAATTATTATTGTTGCTTTGCGTTTCTTACAACAGGGCTTAAAGATGACAAACAAACTTTCCCTGCTGTGCCTTGTGATGGCAGCCTTACTTGTTGTATGTCAAAGTATATATGCACCGGAGGACGAATCCACAGATAGGGATGCTGTCAGATCATTCATGCAAAGAAAAAGAGACGACTATTTAGATCGATACGAGGCGTTAAAGCAATCCTACAAAAGAACCGGTGCCGCAGTTAGATGTAAGTAGGATTACAATACTTAGTTTCAATGTTATGATGCGCTATTGTCTTGTGGACAAAAATAATGATTTTGTGTAAAAGTAGAGGCCACTAAGATCCTTTACTTTTTTGCTTATATTGTTTGATTTCAGTCACATATCATTACTATTCTTATTTCTGCAGCTTTTAACAAATATAACACTACAATTCCGTCCAAATTAAAAGAAATATATTAAGATGTTTTTCGAAGAAAAACACGCCTTAAGATTATAAAATCAACTACTGACTCATCCTCTGATCTGTCAATCACTTTTTATAACGATTTCCTTTCTTATTTCGTGGTTTGAAGATGTTTGGTTTCAAGAAACTACAATTAGTTTATTAAATTTGTAGTCATACATTGGATAGGTAAAAGATATGTGAACTTAAAAATAATAACAATAAAAAAGGTAATTGTAAAAAGAAACACAATTACAAAAATATCAGGGGATAGCAGCATTCATTTCAGAAGATATTGCCGGCAACTGACGCAAGATTTTGCAATATTTTCAAATTCATTATTTGATGCTTCGCAGAATCCCGAAATAAGATATGAAAAAAAAGAAATAAGATTTTTTAACCCCCTGCCCTTCCCACCGCCGTAAAGAAGGGTTGTCTTACCTCCCCCTTCACCCCCCCCCTTCCGCCCTCTCCATTGTGAAAAAAAGGTTGTTTCGGCATGTCTGCATATGTAAACGTGCAGTAAATTTACCCATAGAAGACGCATTCACTTTACCGACATTACATTAATCAGTATATAACTATTTCATACCAAGTTATTTGATTCCATACGAATTCTTACGAAATTTGCATTCTACAGCAAACAATTATCACAGAAAGTCTCTGAGGATTCCTTTCTTGTTCATTTTGTTTATATTTTTTAACAACAATAGATTGTCAGAACAGAACTGGACAACAGTGTATTTGTAATTTAATGACCAACGTCCAACTATGTAAAAGTGAGTCACTTCAAGTTGTAACAATTATTTGTATGACGTTGGAAACCCTATATTCAATACACCGATATCAATTATTTTCTTGAATGAAATACATACACATCTTGCTATGACATATGCCTGACTATATGCATTATAATACCTGTTGTTAATGCGCCTTTGTATGAAATATATTTAGCCAATGGTAATGCTTTGGTGGTACATAAAGCACATTGTCATTCAATCAACTGCATGATTTTGCACGATATATCACACTCGCACATTTTAAAAATGACTGAATGTGACCGTGCATTTTGCATTTAATGTTACGCATATACATATAACTTTAGAAAATTTCTTTCAATATTTATGTATTTATTTATATATATATATATATATATATATATATATATATATATATATATATATATATATATATATATATCCATCCATCTATCTAGTTATCTATTCAATCATCCATCCACCCATCTATTTAACAATATATCAATCTAATTGATAGATTTCCTAATATATTCTTGATCTAATTAACTTGTTTGTATCATGTGGATAAGAGAAGTAGCAATTGCTTATTGATTTGAAGACTGAGCATTGAAAATTGACCTTGGAAATGACATGTCTGTGCAGATATAAAAAATAATAATTCGACGATACAACAGTACAATGGTATAACCTTTTTGATTTTTTTGCTTCGCCCCTGGACCCCACAATTTATATGCAGGAACTCTTCGTTGATTTTCAGCCATTTTGGGGCATCAAAAACAAGAAATCTTCAGAACAGGGATTCGTCCATGGGGGGTGATTTTTCCCAGATGTTCCATATTGTGTGATTGTATAGACACATATATTTCTTTTTTAATCAGTCAGGCAAATTCAAATTTTCATAGGGCAAATTTGACTTACTTGGGCTTGAAGTTAAGATACGCCCCTGGGTGCATCAAATATTACTTTAAATAATCTTGCAAGGGGGAATTTTTTCTGATATGTCCACGGAAAGGGCAAAAATAAAATAGCATCAAAATGCAAAACAAACCTTAATAGCCCACAAATTCCAACTTAAAATTTCAACACCTAAATATGAAATTCAAATTTATTCATGGTATAAGCAGGAGACAAACCTCTGACCATTAATAAAGTGACATCATGTGTTGATATTATTGCAGAAAGACCAAAAACCCATCCTAAACTTGTATTTAGGATAGTGAAATACTACCTCACTTTGCAAGCAACAAGTTTATGCAGCAGTCAATTGGCAAATTTATATATACAGTACATTCCTTCTTCAAGCCTTTACTCTTTTATTCATTTTTGCTCAGGTGAAGATTCACCAAGTGTTCATTTCTATTAGGCAAAGACTCCCCAATATATATATTTTCCCACACATGTATATTTTTAAAGCAAAACGTTGACCCAGCAAAGAATTATCCTGAAATAGATTCATTAACGGATGGAAATTTTCCGTCTTCGTTCTTTTTTAGGTCAGGATACACAATTGCCAATACTTCTTCTAAAGAAAGTGTGATACACTTTTAAACTATTACTAAGTGTAACACTTGTATGTATTCATGACTTATGTTCCAGAAAACTGCAAAATAATTGCTGAATATATCAAACGTAATGAAATTTGATTACCTCAAATGCCTTCACAAGGAGCTTGACGTCTTCCTTAACAAAACTGCGGAGATGCAACTGCGGAGATGTAAAAGTTTTTATGCACACCAAAGTTTGTTTTCTGCAATGTGATTGGTTGAGAGGGGACACACCTCTAATTTGCAGTCCGTTATTCCATGATATATGGTCATTGTCAAGTTAGTGAAAATGGATAAACATATTGAAGTTGCTAAGAAAAACAAGGAATATTCAAATCTATCCTTCACCAATCAGAATAACTTGCTTGGTTGCATGTACTGAATACCAATGAACTCGAAATTTGTGTAGGATTTGAGTGTAACCATACGCACAGTGTGCAACACTGAATTCCATAAGATGCACATTTTAATACGTATATTTGTTGTGTGGAGTATGTATACTATACTTGTAAAAGCAGACACACAGTAAAACGAACTGAAAATATTTTTTCACTAAAGTTTGCTCTTTTATTCTCAAAACTAATTCGTAATCTGCTATGTCGAATTAGGGTGAAAGGTGAAATAACATTCCTACTAAGAAATCTTCAGTTTGAGTTTTCTGTGTATTACCAGGTATAAATCAGAATGCGTGTACACACTTCTTTTCAAATAATTCAATTTGAAGTTGTTTTTATTTTGGAGCCTTTGCAAATTTGAAATTGAACATAGACAGATAAGTAATAGTATGTGTGTGATACACGATGTGTACAGCATGTGTATGATGTAAGCATAAGAAAGTCTATGCATGTTAAACAAACCTGTTTTTTGTGTGTATTGCATATGGTTTTGCACTTGTGAGAGTAACCATGAATAGGAATAAACCATCAAAGTTATTCAAGTTTTTCCTAGTATGAAAATTTGAAAGAAAGTATTGCATTCCCTGTTTAAGTATTCTTTGCTGGTTAATTTCGAATACGAAAGATGAGCATGGACTTCAGCCATCTTGCCATCTCTCCGTACCATCCTCCTGCTGTGTGATATTGGACAGTTAAGCTCTGCAGACTCGTCTATTGGCTTGTATGCTAAAGTGACTTTACCTATTCAATATCTGGTGACAGCTGGACTGTATGGAAAGCTGACCTTCATTACCACTTAATTATCAGGGGTGTCGAAAAGACATCAAAACTTTCAGTCAGAATTTGTTGCACCATTTTTAACTCAAAAGAATTATGAAATATTTCAAAAACAAAGTTAAAAGAAAATACCATGGTCGCTCTGTAATACACCATAAGATTTGCTTATACAGGGTAATATGCAAATTGATTGTGGGATTTAAACATTAAGAATTATAAAACACATTTAAAAAAGAAAGGTACAAGAAAATACTATGGAAATACACCATAAAAATTGCATCTAATATGCAAATTGATCCCTAGGATTTAAAATTGTTATCAATGTTAAACAGATTTTGATGAAATATTTGCTACTATGATGGCCTCTACACAGCTTTATACCTTTAATTATGACATCATCATCAGGTCCAACGAACTTGGCTATCGTTGACGTTGATTAATTTCCCCTATACCACCCGGCAGTCGATTCTGGTAGGCATTGCTTCTCCAGTCTTGTGTTATCGATTAGCTGCAGTGGTCCAAGTATGAGCACCATGGGATGATGGGCGACCTCGAAATCTAAATGTGACAATTCAATGAAATGTTTACTGTTTACTTTTGTTCGGGCTTTGCTATGGTAAACTATCTTTACTATCCAAAGAGCATTCGTGTTGGAAAAAAATTCAACTTTAAACGTAATGTTTTTCTAAAAAAATATTAACCTACAAGGCCTATTGACCACCTGATAGAGCTTTTAGTTCTAAATCATTGTTGTCTGAAGAAAAAACAAAACAAACATGACTTTTAGTCTTTAAGTTGTTATTGATCAAACTTATGAAGAATATCAATTTATGCATGGTGTATGAGAGGTGACACAGCTCAAATTATTTCTGCTTTTCTTTTCACATTTTCAGAGATTGAAATAGGATGTGGTTAACACTAAAATCCAATTTGCAAAAATTAGATAATGTCATTTAAAGAGGCGTGACCAAGGATTGAAAACAATGGGTCGACACGATGGGGAAAATGTGGGAATGTAGAACTAATATGTCACAGATATATCATGAATATTAATATAATTCATATTTTGTTTTCATAGTTTTTAATGGATTTAAAAGCTTTTCAACAGATGTTAAAAATTAGCAATATTTTTGCCCAAGTTCTTAACCTATAGTGGTATAAAAAGTCTTTAATGCTTTAGCTAAGCAGCATTATACATTTAGTTCAAATTACCCAACGGTTATCGCGATTAGCGCAAAATTTTAACGCACTTATTGCGTTTCGGCACCCCTCTCTTGTGCTGCCGAACGGCGCTGTATGCCTCCCAAGAATCGATGGTAAACACGTTATATAATCCAGTTATATGTCTCTCATTCTTGTGAGTAAACACGTTTAGAAATCCTCTTAATCACTGAAGCAAAACTTCTCCCTAAGCATGAGTAAACATGAGTAAATTCCAGCAAATTGGCCATTCCATATATGTCACACATGTATCAATTCTGGAGACTGGCCCTAGCAGACCATGTTGGTCTCCCAGGGATTCGCAAATTGTCACATATCTAACAGCCTCAGGCCTGTTGGAGAATGCCACTTGTCACGAGTTAAATTATATCAACCACTTTGAAGAAACTTCATTTCAAGAAAGTCAAATTAAATAGCAAACAAACAGACAATATTTCTTTGCAGTCATCAAAATTGTATGAATAGTTTTACTAGCTATGAAGTCTGAAAATATCCTCATTATTTTCAACACATACCTCAAAACCTGCGTAAATCAGTTAAAATTCACATAAATGTACAGGAAATAAATAATTTACCTATAGGCAGCCATTTACCAGCTTTTAAACTTTAAACAACATTCCTGCTATGTCCTTATGTGTAAGCTTTCTTATTATGGAGCATGTTTTAATTAACAAATAATTAATACATATTGCATGGTTATATGAAAAAACCTTATTTTACAATATCCTAAAATAAAGTTCAATAATCTAAAAATTCCAATTTCAAAGCTGGAATTTGATGCATATATATATATATATATATATATATATATATATATATATATATATATATATATATATATATATATATATATATATATATATATATATATATATATATATATATATATATATATATATATATATATATATATATATATATATATATATATATATATATATATATATATATATATATATATATATATATATATATATATATATGTGTATATATATATATATATATATATATATATAAAATATATATATATATATATATATATATATATATATATATATATATATATATATATATATATATATATATATATATATATATATATATATATATATATATATATATATATATATATATATATATAAATATAATATATATATATATATATATATATATATATATATATATATATATATATATATATATATATATATATATATATATATATATATATATATATATATATATATATATATATATATATATATATAATATGATTAATAATATCCCAAGTTTTAAAATTCAATAATTAAAAAAACTAAAAAAATATTGTGATACATGATGCTCTGTTTCTTAACGATATAAATCGAAGGAAGTAAATCTAATGAAGTATACCTGTCAATGTGAATCGTCACCATATCAGACACCTGTTTAAAGTGTCGGTTTTTTCGTCGTTGATTGTCTTTAAGTTTACCAGCTAGGGCTGCAAGGATACTCTTCCCTCTAGGGATTTTCAGAACAACATCTCAAATGCTGTAAAGTTGGAAATTTTATACAAAAAACCTTTAAATTTATATCTTTACTGGACAAAAACTTACCAAAAGTATATTTCTATACTTAAAAGAGAAACCCATATTTTAATTTGTGCAAGCAAATAGTTATACATGTAAATCCACAAACTCCACCCTTTGCCTCAACAAAGTACCGACAAGGCTACATTGTACATGCAAGGATGCTTTACTGAACATATCCAGTGCTTGTGAGCCACCATGTTAATACAGTGCTATAGGCCAATATACAACGGATATGTCATCACCCAAACGACAAACTTTTACTTCAAGAAATTTGCATGAATTTCCCAAATAAAATGAATTTCGCCTCTAAATTAGCGTGCGCAATATTTTTGACTTCTTACCCTCGTGCTGCTTAAATACCCAATATACGCGTTGCAACGCTCATACAGTGCAATCCAATTCCCGCACTTTACATACGCCCATGTTGCCCTTTCTCAAACTTGTGTATATTCGCGTATGCGTAACAATGCTTAGCGTGGAAAATTCAGTTCTACGCAGGAATTTGACTGTAAAAGACCACCGATCCAAAACTTCGAGAAACGAGAAAATAATGTTTCTGACAGTTTTCTAGCAATAATGAATTGTCAATTGTGTGACTCACTACCTACACCCCCAGACAAGGTGAATCATTGCACCAAAGTGGGTAGACAAAACATGTACATTGACGTACCCCTCAGTCACTTAGGTTACTGACATTTTTTGTGAAAGACTTAGTCCAAATCTGTACAAAGTCAATGGGTCTAAAGAATGACGCACATGTGAGTCACTATTTCATATGTCAATGACTCACCTTTGACTGACATTGCCAGGGATAGTAGGAGTGAGTCATACAATTGACAAATGCATAAATTTTACTCAATGATATAATCATTTGACTCGGGATCGTCTTCCTAAATACGGAGAACTAAGTTTTTCGTGTTTACAAGGTAAAGAAATAAATTGGTAGGCATTGGAAGTTTGTTGTTTCGGTGATATATACCCGTTGCATAATGCCCCATAGCGCTTTACTGACATGGTGGCTCACTAGAGTTTAGTGTTGCTGGCCATCATATCAATGAATACGCACTTTGGAAATTAAGATTTTCAAATGTTTTCTTCCCGTATTTTCTTTCAAGCTTTTTTTACGCTTAACTAGTACAGTTGCTACAATGCACTAGTCTTGTTCCTTGATCTTCATCCTTATGTGTGCTTGGATCACCGTTGTTCCTTGATCTTGATCTTTATATGTGCTTAAATCAATCTAGCTTTTTGAAATTGTTCTTTATGCGTATTTGGACCAGTCTTGTTCCTTGAGCTTGATCTTTATGTGTGCTTGAACCGGTCTTGTTCCTTGATCTTTGTGTGTGCTTGGATCAGTCTTGTTCCTTGATCTTGATCTTTATGTGCCCTTGGACCAGTCTTGTTCCTTGATCTTTATGCGTGCTTGGATCAGTCGTGTTCCTTGATCTTTATGCGTGCTTGGATCAGTCGTGTTCCTTGATCTTTGTGTGTGCTAGGATCAGTCTTGTTCCTTGATCTTGATCTTTATGTTTGCTTGGACCAGTCTTGTTCCTTGATCTTTATGTGTGCTTGGACCAGTCTTGTTCCTTGATCTTTATGCGTGCTTGGATCAGTCTTGTTCCTTGATCTTTATGCGTGCTTGGATCAGTCGTGTTCCTTGATCTTTGTGTGTGCTAGGATCAGTCTTGTTCCTTGATCTTGATCTTTATGTTTGCTTGGACCAGTCTTGTTCCTTGATCTTTATGTGTGCTTGGACCAGTCTTGTTCCTTGATCTTTATGCGTGCTAGGATCAGACTTGTTCCTTGATCTTGATCTTTGTGTGTGCTAGGATCAGTCTTGTTCCTTGATCTTGATCTTTCTTGGACCAGTCTTGTTCCTTGATCTTTATGCGTGCTTGGATCAGACTTGTTCCTTGATCTTGATCTTTGTGTTTGCTAGGATCAGTCTTGTTCCTTGATCTTTATGCGTGCTTGGATCAGACTTGTTCCTTGATCTTTATGCGTGCTAGGATCAGACTTGTTCCTTGATCTTGATCTTTGTGTGTGCTAGGATCAGTCTTGTTCCTTGATCTTGATCTTTATGTTTGCTTGGACCAGTCTTGTTCCTTGATCTTTATGCGTGCTTGGATCAGACTTGTTCCTTGATCTTGATCTTTGTGTTTGCTAGGATCAGTCTTGTTCCTTGATCTTTATGCGTGCTTGGATCAGACTTGTTCCTTGATCTTTATGCGTGCTAGGATCAGACTTGTTCCTTGATCTTGATCTTTATGTGTCCTTGGATCTGTCTAGTTCCTTGATCTTGTTCTTTATGCGTGATTGGACCAGTCTTCTTCCTTGATCTTGATCACTATGTGTGCTTGGACCAGTCTTGTTCCTTGGTCTTGAGCGTTATGTGTGCTTGGACCAGTCATGTTCCTTGATTTTGATCTTTATGCGTGCTTGCACCAGTTTTGTTCCTTGATCTTGATCTTTATGTGTGATTGAATCAATCATATTCCTTGATCTTCATCGCTATGCGTGCTTGGATCAGTCTAGTTTCTTGATCTTGATCTGTATGCGTGCTTGGATCAGTCTTGTTCCTTGATCTTAATCTTTATGTGTTCTTGAACCAATCTTGTTCCTTGATCTTTATCTTTATGTGTGCTTGGACCAGTCTTGTTTCTTAGTCTTGATCATTATGTGTTCCTGGACCATTCTTGTCCCGTGATCTTGATCTTTCTGTGTACTTGAATCAGTTTTGTTCCTTGATCTCGATCTTTATGTGTGATTGGACCAGTCATATTCCTTGATCTTGATCTTTATGCATGCTTGGATAAGTCTTGTTCCTTGGTTTTGATCTTTATGTGTTCTGGGACCAACCTTGTTCCTTGATCTTGATCTTTATGTTTGCTTGGACCAGTCTTGTTATCTTCATCTTTATGTGTGCATGGATCAGTCTTGTTTCTTGGTCTTGATCATTATATGTTCCGTGATCTTGATCTTTCAGTGTGCTTGGATCAGTTTTGTTCCGTGTCTCGATCTTTATTTGTGCTGGAATCAGTCTCGTTCCTTGATCTTGATCTGTATGTGTACTTTTACCAGTCTTGTTCCTTAGTATTGATCTGTATGTGTGCTTGGATCAGTTTTGTTCCTTGATCTTGATCTTTATGTGTGCTTGGACCAGTCATGTTTCTTCATTTTCATCTTTATGCGTGCTTGGATCAGTCTTGTTCCTTGGTCTTGATCTTTATGTGTGCTTGGACCAGTCTTGTTCCTTGGTTTTAATCATTATGTGTTCTTGGACCTGTCTTGTCCCGTAATCTTGATTGTTCTGTGTGCATGGATCAGTTTTGTTCCTTGATCTCGATCTTTATGTGTGATTGGTCCAGTCATATTCCTTCATCTTGATCTTTATGCGAGCTTGGATGAGTCTTGTTCCTTGATCTTTATCTTTATGTGAGCTTGGATTAGTCTTGTTCCTTAGCTTTGATCTTTATTCGAGCTTGGATTAGTCTTGTTCCTTGGTTTTGATCTTTATGCGTGCTTGGATTAGTCTTGTTCCTTAGTTTTGATCTTTATGCGTGCTTGGATGAGTCTTGTTCCTTGATCTTTATCTTTATGCGAGCTTGGACCAGTCTTGTTCCTTGGTCTTGATCTTTATGCGTGCTTGGATCAGACTTGTTTCTTGGTCTTGATCATTATGTGTGTTTGGACCAGTCTTGTTCCTTGGTCTTGATCTTTATGCGTGCTTGGATCAGTCTTGTTCCTTGGTCTTGATCTTTATGTGTGCTTGGACCAGTCTTGTTCCTTGGTTTTAATCATTATGTGTGCTTGGACCAGTCTTGTTCCTTGGTCTTGATTTTTATGTGTGCTTGGACCAGTCTTGTTCCTTGGTTTTAATCATTATGCGTGCTTGGACCAGTCTTGTTTCTTGATCTTGATCTTTATGCGTGCTTGGATTAGTCTTGTTCCTTAAACTTTATCTTTATGTGTGCTTGGACCAGTCTTGTTCCTTGGTTTTGATCATTATGTATTCTTGGACCAGTCTTGTCCCGTGATCTTGATCGTTCTGTGTGCATGGATCAGTTTTGTTCCTTGATCTCGATCTTTATGTGTGATTGGACCAGTCATATTCCTTCATCTTGATTTTTATGTGTGCTTGGACTAGTCTTGTTCCTTGATCTTGATCTTTATGCAAGCTTAAACGAGTATTGTTCCTTGGTCTTGATCTTTATGCGTGCTTGGATCAGTCTTCTTCTATGATCTTGAATTTTATGTGTACTTTGACCAGTCTTGCTCCTTGATCTTAATCATTATGCGTGCTTGGACCAGTCTTATTTGTTAGACTTGCTCTTTATTTGTCCTTGGATAAGTCTTGTTTCTTGGTCTTGATCTTTATGTGTACTTGGATCATTCTTGTTTCTTGCTCTTGCTCTTTATTTGTGATTGGATTAGTCTTGTTCCTTGATCTTGATCAATATGTGTACCTGAAAAATATATATTAGATCGTTTTGGAATTTTGGCAAATGATTTTTCTGTTGTAACAACAAAACACTTTTTGGTTATGGTGAAAATATATCAATGCCACAGAAACTCATGCCAATTTGTGTACGCTTGTTTGCGGCTATAAAGAGCACAGTCGAAAATCGGGTGAGCCAAGCAATGATTAATTGATAAGTGATAACAAAATACTTATGCAGAGATGGGTAATATCATATTGACTTGATCATAAGAAACTGGAGAACGATGACGATTTACGAAAGCAAAATCATTTCTTTTAAAATAACTCAAATTTGTTGTCAAAAATAATACATTGTAATAATGCTTTGCTAGATGAGCATGACTAAAATCTGCGAATCTTTTTTCAATCTTGTGAAATGTAGACTTTGAAATGATCATAATGCAAAAAGTAGATATGAAATTTAATTATTCTCTTGATGCAGAAAGATGACGATCCAAATTACTCTCAGTCATAGAACTGATTTCTTATCAGAGACTGATAGCATCAACTTTAGTAGATTGCTGCAGGGTTTGGAGATTTCAGAAAGTTGAAACTGTTGCTGCATTTTATCGAAGGTTTTAATGGTCGTCAGACTGTCAGACCTACTTCCCTCAGCAATGAAATACAAACTAACAAATTACTCATAAAATGTATCTTCTATTTCTATAACAAAAACGAACGTATTTTAGTTCATATCAAATGTGCATGAAAAGATGTCAAAAATTCAAATTACATTGGTTTTGTTGTTATGGACTTTTTTAATTCCTAACAATTGCTATTTTCAAGTCAGCGTCCATGCATAATCATTGCTTCAGGTTTCTTAAGCATGCTAACAGTTTTATAATTCACGCTTTGGTACTGATGAGTATATGGTAATTTCGTACAGTAATTTGATTTTGACCTGTGCATTCGAAACGTTTCACACCTTACAGACCTACGAAACTAGGAAAAAGATTGATGAAATGTTTGAAATAAAGTCGAATGCCCTAAAAGTGTTTTACACTCGCTTATACGATTATTCTTTTACTGTGTGATTGGCCTTATTTTTTCTCTGTAATATCACTTAAAAACTAAGCACGGGTTTTAAAATATACATCTATTGGGTAGGGAGACCCATTGATCCTCAGACCAATGCTTAGCACCGTTTTAGCTGTTTCAACTTTTGATGGCTGTAAAAGTTTTAGGAATATTTATGTTTGTTTGTTTGGTGAGGTTTAGCGGTACTACGACAGCGATGGTCAAATTGAGCCCGAGATATTGAATTATGTCAAAGGTGCAAAAAGGTTAAAGAAGTCGATCTGGGTGCAGTAGTATAATGATGGAAAGGTTTAGGATAAGGTAAATTAGATATAGCTATAGTAGCAGGTATGGCATAAGAAAGAGATTTGGCCTAAAAGTTCGGCGATGGAGTTAAAAGGATTGAGGGAAGCTCAGGGTGAGCAGTCAATGAGGATGTGTTTAAGTAGGGGTCCGTAACAGTTATTGTAGAGAGCTGGGGAGGGGGTCGGTACGGAGGTGAAAATAAGCGAGTTGGGCGTGGCATATTCTGTGGCTGGTGATGTAAACATGGTCTTTAGGAGGGTTGTGGGTAGTGGGGCTGGTGGGAATGGAAGGCTGGAGGTTTATAATACAGTTGTGAGTTTTTTCGTTTGTGGTGAATTTCCTAAAAATTTATTTAAAAAGTGGGTGAGGGGAGATGTAAAAAACTCCTATAAAGATAAAATAAGTTCCTTCTATATCAAAAATATAATCCACACAAAAATATGTCCCACAGCGTTCGTAATCTTATCTTCAATTATCGTGCAACTGGCGACATGCGAACTTTCACATGAATGTGGATAATTCAGCGTGTCAACCTTGCCTTTTGACCTTATGACTATGACTATTGACCTTCTGAACCTCCAGAATATCTTTCAACGCAAGAGCCTGTGATAATTTTGTCCCATCCACAACTTAAAGTTTCTGCCACAGAAAGGTCAAAAGTAGATTAATTAAGACTGTCCTTTGATCGCGTTGACCAATGAAGCCAACATCCTGCCGTTGTAACTGAAAATATTGTTCCCTGGAAATACTGTCCCCTGGATATACTGTCCCCTGGAAATACTATACTGTCCCTTGAAACCTTCCCCCCCCCTCCCTGCCCCCTCTTCCGTTTTACAGTGGCTCGTTACGGCTATATCTTTTATTTAATTTTTCGAGTATTGTTTTGATTTTGACTACTATAGTGTTCGAAGAACCACCTAGACAGCTAGAATAATATACTAAGCATCTTCGTGCAAGGGAGTAGGAGTTGGTCCTGGGTGAATACCTTTAGAGGTTAATAAACCCTGTAAAAAAGCCGTAAAATACGGTAAAAGTCATGGCAGCAGTTTTTCCATTAAAAAGATCGTAAATTTTACGGTAAACGTATTCCCCAAATTTTAGTTTGACCGTAGATGCTGGACCGTAAAATTTTAGTAAACTGTAAATGCTGGACCATAAATTTCAAATACCATAAATGCTGGACCGTAAAAATTAAGTAAACCGTAAATTTCAAATACTGTAAATGCTGGACCGTATAATTTTACCAAACCGTAAATGCTGGACCGTAGATTTATAATACCGTAAATGCTGAATCGTAAAATTTAAGTAAACCGTAAACGCTGGGCCGTAGATTTCATATACAGTAAATGCTGGACCGTAAATGCTAGACCGTAGATTAAAATACCGTAAAAAAAACGGTAAAAGTCATAGCAGCAGTTTTTCCATGTAAAAAAACGTAAATTTTACCCTAATTTAACTGTAAATACTGGACTGTAAATATTATGCTAAAAATACAACAATAGAGCTTTAAACCATCACAATAGGTTTAGTCAAGAAGCTTTATTTTTCACTCAATATATGTAAACAAAGATACTACATTAAAAAAAAAACTACATAAAACATACTACACTTAACACATAACACTACACATATAACATTAATATTACATTCTATAAACCAACACAACCCACCATTACCCAATCAATGATCTGAAGCAGTGTGTCAATAAGCAACTAGGCGTATGGTGATAAATGATGACAACATTAAAATCTACCAATAAACAGCAAAAGTTGCAAAACCACGCCGTTTTGTGGTTGTGATCCACAAATATTGAATTGTAGTATGGAAACATCTTATTATACTTGTGTACCCTACTTGAGAAAATCACAATATATGAGATGTTTTAAAAACCAAATAACACTGAACACTTCTGAAAACATTTTAACCAAACATACTCAATTGTAACATATAGTTTGAAGCACCACCACAGCAGTTTCCTCAAACTGGAAGTATTTAGGTATATGAATTGCCCAAACTGATCTAATGATTGTTTTTCTGTATTTCTCTGTGAATTTTTAGGCTCACTTATTTGTAGCCAAAGAATATTTGTAGCCAATTTATGGGTGTGAATTTATACATTGTAATGTATAAATTTTACACCCATAAATTGGCTACAAATATTATTTCATTCAGCGATAAAACTGCATTGACTGGCGCTTAAACAAAGAAGTTAGCATATATTCTTGATGAAAATTTACTGCATGAAAAATTAGAATCTACTAAAAGCCTACCTTCCACTCTCAATCCCTACCGTCCACTCTCAAACCCACCATCCACTCTACAACTCTCCTTCTACTCTAAAACCCACCTTCCACTAAAAAAACACCCTCTCTCTAAAAACACCCTCCCTTCACCTACCAGGTTTCCACTCACCTTCCAACCCAACTCATATACGGATATACACCATTCAGTAACTTTGTTGGAGACAGGATAATTAGCATTTTCAGTCTGGAGGTTTTCATGTTAAAATATAAGTTTACACTCTTCAAATTCAAACTATGTCATCTAGTTTTCAGTCTGAAAAGGAAGAGCTAAAATCAAATGGAGAAAATTAAGCCTCTCTCATTCAAAGAATTGTGACAGATTACAATGAAATTACATAAGATAATAGAGAGGTATGGTATGGCTATTGGCAAATAATTAAAGGAGCACTAAACCGAAGAGTGAGGGCGTATTTTTAGGGGTCCCCAAAAAATTCAAATGCTTATCTGGCACGCAACGGTATAGCAATTTTCTGCTTAATATGAATATTTAAGTTACCTTTGCCATCACGTCATCTGTAGGCTATGGAAGCATGATTTTATCAATCTGTTGTGCATGATGTATCTTTGAAATAAGCAAAATAAGATTGCCCTTACTTTTCAGTCAAGTGCTGCTTTAAAAAAAAACAGTTAAATGGCCATTTTCGAACAGATTTTGAAATGTTTTTGTAGTAAATAATGCTGTCATTACATGTTTATAACCCCTGTAATCCTTTTTTAAATGGCTAATTCTGTTCTAAAAGTAATATTCCCATGAATTATCATAAATATTGTATATGATTGAGACTGTACAATAAAGGAAATAAAATTGTTTCTTTTATTGTCCTCAATCATATAAAAGATTATAAAAATCATGGGAATAATCCTGTAAAGAGTTAAGACTCTCTATACAATCCACCCACTGTGGAAGTTTGTTATGGTATTGGTCAAGGCGAATACTTGGTGCGAATGCTTCAATACTTCTTTCCTTTTTTTCTTTCTGTTTTTGATCATTTCTCTGGCCCTGGGTTGATCTGCACAAAAAATCTGAAAGGTACAATGATATTGAATATTGTATTGAAATATAAAAATAGGAGAAATATTGAAAATGAATGTTGAAGGAATATTTTCATGGATTTTTGACGTTCATTCGCCTTCTGAATCCCTTCCACAGGGCCCTTAAACGGGACTTCTCCGGACCCCACGATCTACATGTGGAAATTCTTTGTTGATTTTCAGCCATTTTGGGGCATCAAAAACCAAAAAACTTTAGAACAGGGATTCGTCCATGAACCTGAGTTTTCTCAATTTCAGGGGTAATTTCTCCTATTGCCCTATGCCTGTTTAGAAATGGTAACCTAAATGCTTATCCAGTTCTCTGAGTAGATTTTAACATTTGAATTTGATAATTTGTGTTGGATTTAAACAATTGTCAGGCATCATAATCAAGAAATCTTCACCCCTGGACCCAAGTTCCAAGCAGGGGGCTAAGGGCCAAAGCCCTTCAAAAAAATTACTAGGAGGGGGAAAACACTATTTTGGTTCTCCCAATAATGAATTAATTTTGACGAGTCCAATCAGCCAGTCAGAATCCATGGCATTTTTTTCTGGAAATCTTCAATTTTGAGGAATTTTGCTTCAATTTTTTTGCAATTTCCTTCATTTTCGGAAAATTTTCAAGAAGTTTCTATAAATTTTTGTAATATTTTCTTCCTTTTTGTGAAGTTTGCCTCAATTTTTGTGCAATTTCCTTCATATTTGGAAAACATTTCTTCAATTTCAGGGAAATTTCCTTAACTTTCATGAAATTTACTTCAATTTTCGTGCAATTTCCTTTATTTTCAGTAATTTTTCAGAAGTTGTCTTAATTTTTCGATGAAATTGAATTAATTTTTGTGCAATTTCATTCTCGGGATATTTTCTTCAATTTTCGAGAATTTTTCTTCATTTTGGAAAATTATTTTCAAATTTCTTTTCTTTTCATGAAATTTGGTTTAATTTTTGTGCAATTTCCTTTATTTTTGTAAAATTTGCCTAAATTATTGTGTAATTTCCTTCATTTTTCAATTTTCATAAAATATCCTTATTTTCGTGGAATTTCACTTCAATTTTTGTGCAAGTTCCTTCATTTTTGTAAAATTTGTTTCAATTTTTGTTTAATTTCCTTAACTCTTTCCTCAATTTTCAAGAATTTCCCTTTATTTTGCGACCAAATTTACCAATTTTTTTTTTTTAAAAGGCTCCTCCTTGTCAAATATTTTTTGGACCGAGATAAGACTCATACATTTTGGTACCGAGGTTTGTTGAGGCAAATGATCAAATCTGGCCCCCAATATCGAATACCTTCCTACGCCGCTGCTTCCAAGGCTTTGCCCATAAACTCCACAATTTTCCCAAATATTCTCAATTTGCAGGGAAATTCTGCAAATACTTATCTGAATAGATTTAAACAAATTTAAAATTGTCTTTTTTTCATCACTTACATTTTCTTTACATTTACATGTGTTGATTTTAAACGAATGCGTGTACACACTTCTTTTCAAATAATTCAATTTGAAGTTGTTTTTAAATTGGAGCCTTTGCAAATTTGAAGTTGAACATAAACAGATAAATAATAGTATGTGTGTGATACACGGTGTGTACAGCATGTGTACGATGTAAGCATAAGAAAGTCTATGCATGTTAAACAAACCTGTTTTTTGTGTGTATTGCATATGGTTTTGCACTTGTGAGAGTAACCATGAATAGGAATAAACCATAGAAGGTTATTCAACTTTTTCCTGGTATAAGAATTTTAACCTTGAAAGAAAGTATTGCATTCCCTGTTAAGATATTATTTGCTGGGTAATTTCAAATGCAAAAGATGACCATAAATAGGAACAATAGACTTCAGCCATCTTGCCATCTCTCCGTACCATCCTCCTGCTGTGTGATATTGGACAGTTAAGCTCTGCAGACTCGTCTATCGGCTTGTATGCTAAAGTGACTTTACCTATTCAATATCTGGTGACAGCTAGACTGTATGGAAAGCTGACCTTCATTACCACTTAATTATCAGGGGTGTCGAAAAGACATCAAAAACTTTTAGTCAGAATTTGTTGCACCATTTTTAACTCAAAAGAATTATGAAATATTTCAAAAACAAAGGTAGAAGAAAATACCATGGTCGCTCTGTAATACACCATAAAATTTGCATCTACAGTGTAAAATGCAAATTGATCCGTGGGATTTAAACATTAAGAATTATAAAACACATTTAAAAAAGAAAGGTACAAGAAAATACTATGGAAATACACCATAAAAATTGCATCTAATATGCAAATTGATCCCTAGGATTTGAAATTGTTATCAATGTTAAACAGATTTTGATGAAATATTTGCTACTATGATGGCCTCTACACAGCTTTATACCTTTAATTATGACATCATCATCAGGTCCAACGAACTTGGCTATCGTTGACGTTGATTAATTTCCCCTATACCACCCGGCAGTCGATTCTGGTAGGCATTGCTTCTCCAGTCTTGTGTTATCGATTAGCTGCAGTGGTCCAAGTATGAGCACCATGGGGCGACCTCGAAATCTAAATGTGACAATTCAATGAAATGTTTACTGTTTACTTTTGTTCGGGCTTTGCTATGGTAAACTATCTTTACTATCCAAAGAGCATTCGTGTTGGAAAAAATGCAACGTTAAAGGTAATGTATTTCTGAAGATATATTAACGTACAAGGCCTATTGACCACCTGATAGAGCTTTTAGTTCTAAATCACTGTTGTCTGAAGAAAACAAAACCAACATGACTTTTAGTCTTTAAGTTGTTATTGATCAAACTTATGAAGAATATCCAATTTATGCATGGTGTATGAGAGGTGACACAGCTCAAATTATTTCTGCTTTTTTTCTTCACATTTTCAGAAATTAAAGTAGGGATGTGGTTAACATTAAAATCCAATTTGCAAATATTAGATAATGTCATTCAAAGAAGTGTGACCAAAGATTGAAAACAATGGGTTAAGATGTGGGGAAAATGTGGGAATGTAGAACTAATATGTCACAGATATATCATGAATATTAATATAATTCATATTTTGTTTTCATAGTTTTTAATGGATTTAAAAGCCTTTCAACAGATGTTAAAAATTAGCAATAATTTTGCCCAAGTTTGTAACCTATAGTGGTATAAAAAGTCTTTGATGCTTTAACTGAGCAGCATTATACATTTAGTTCAAATTACCCAACGGTTATCGCGATTAGCGCAAAATTTTAACGCACTAATTGCGTTTCGGCACCCCTTTCTTGTGCTGCCGAACGGCGCTGTATGCCTCCCAAGAATCGATGGTAAACACGTTATATAATCCAGTTATATGTCTCTCATTCTTGTGAGTAAACACGTTAAGAGATCCTTTTAATCACTGAAGCAAAACTTCTCCCTAAGCATGAGTAAACATGAGTAAATACCAGCAAATACCAGCCATTCCATATATGTCACACATGTATCAATTCTGGAGAATGGCCCTAGCAGACCATGTTGGTCTCCCAAGGATTCGCAAATTGTCACATATGTAACAGCCTCAGGCCTCTTAGAGAATGGCCCTTGTCACGAGTTGAATTATATCGACCAGTTTGAACAAACTTCATTTCAAGAAAGTCAAATTAAATAGCAAACAAACAGACAATATTTCTTTGCAGTCATCAAAATTGTATGATCAGTTTTACTAGCTATGAAGTTTGAATATTTTCTTATCATTTTCAACACACCTCAAAAATCTGCTTAAATCAGTTAAAACTCACATAAATGTACAGGCAAAAACAATTTACTTAAAGGCAACCATTTATCAGCTTTTAAAATTTAAACAATATTTCTGCTATGTCCTTATGTACAAGCCTGCTTATTATAAAACATTTTTCATTTTTCAATTAATAAATAATTAATAAATATTGCATGGTTATATGAAGAAATAAACAATACTCCCAAAAAGTTCAATAATTTGAAAATTCCAATTTTAAAGATGGAATTTTGATGCATATATATAAACTATGATTGATAATATCCCAAGTTTTAAAAATCAATGACTGAAAAATTACAGAACAAATATTGTGATACACGATGCTCTGTTGCTTAACGATATAAATCGAAGGAAGTAAATATAATGAAGTATACCTGTCGATGTGAATCGTCACCATATGAGACACCTGTATAAAGCGTCTGCTTTTTTCGTCGTTGATTGTCTTTAAATTCATCAGCTAGGGCTGCAAGGATACTTTTCCCTCTGGAGAT
Organism: Chiridota heheva; assembly: GCA_020152595.1. Lineage (NCBI taxonomy): Eukaryota > Metazoa > Echinodermata > Holothuroidea > Apodida > Chiridotidae > Chiridota > Chiridota heheva. Next base: position 132,978 of record JAIGNY010003820.1, read on the forward strand.
TTTCAGAACAACTTCTCAAATGCTGTAAAGTTGGAAATTTAAAACAAAACCTTTAAATTTATATCTTTACTAGACAAAAACTTACCACCATATTAATACAGTGCTTAGGCTATTATACAACAGATATGTAACATCACCCAAACAACAAACTTTTTCTTCAAGAAATTTGCATTAATTCCCCAAATAAAATGAATTTCGCCTCTGAATTAGCGTGCGCAATATCTTTTACTTCTTACTCTCGTGCTGCTTACATACCCATTATACGCGTTGCAACGCTCATACAGTGCAATCCAATTCCCGCACTTTACATACCCCGTGAAAAATACCAGTGAAATTTTCTCGCCCATGTTGCTCTTTCTCAAACTTGTGTATATTTGCGTATGCGTAACAATGCTTAGCGTAGAAAATTTACTTCTACGCAGGAATTTGACTGTAAAAGACTACAGAGACAAAACTTCGGGAAATTAATGTTTCTGACACATTTCTAGCAATAATGAAGTTGTCAATTGTGTGACTCACCACCTACACCCCCAGATAAGGTGAATCATTGCACCAAAGTGGGTAGACAAAACATGTACATTGACGTACCCCTCAGTCACTTAGGTTACTGACATTTTTTGTGAAAGACTTAGCCTAAATCTGTACAAAGTCAATGGGTCTAAAGAATGACGCACATGTGAGTCACTATTTCATATGTCAATGACTCACCTTTGACTGACATTGCCAGGGATAGTAAGAGTGAGTCATACAACTGATAAATGCATAAATTTTACTAGTGATATAATCATTTGATTCGGGATCGTCTCCTTAAATACAAGGAACTAAGTTTTTCTTGTTTGCAAGGTAGGCCTAAAGAAATAAGTTGGTAGGCATTGGAAGTTTGTTGTTTCGGTGATATATACCTGGTGCATAATGGCCCATAGCACTTTACTGACATGGTGGCTCACTAGAGCTTAGTGTTGCTGGCCATATTATCAATGAATACGCACTTTGGAAATTAAGATTTTCAAATGTTTTCTTCCCGTATTTTCTTTCAAGCCTTTTTTACGCTTAACTGGTACAGTTGCTACAAGTTGCATAGGTTTATCATTGGTGCACAAACTTTGGGACATTTGCGATTTTGCCGGAAGAAAAATATTCATTTTGATAAGTAAAATATCAAGCTTTCGTAAATTCATCATGGGTAAAATAAGGAGAAATCAAAGAATTTGTTTATATTGCTGACAACGAAAACAATTATTTTTTTCATCAAAAAAAATAAAATAAAATTCCTTAGGTGCTAGACGGGGAAAGTTCAGTTGACTTCTCTGTGCAAAATTAACGATGATCTCAAACTTGTTTTTTGAGTAACTCTGGCTTTCCTATGTAACCTCCAAATGTTACAAAGATTAGGTTACGTTGTAGCTAAGATGTTCAAAAACTTGAAAGGCTGGTTATCTGAGCAAAATTGTTCCTCAGAAGTAGAAAAACAGATGATTTTTTGAAAGCTCAAAATGTTTTGTTCGCGTAATCAAAAAAGAGTGTAAAAACAGATGACTTTTTTTTGATGAAATTGAGCTAAGATGTTCAAAATGTTATTTGAAAACAAGTAGAAAAACAGATGATTTTTTGATGAAATTGACTCAAAATGTTTGAAAACAAATCAGACGTAAACCAAATGTACGATTGACGCGAGTGTACTCATGTAGTAATCGAAGATCGACAGATCCGCCGGCTATTTTAATGAATCTACTTTTGTAGGTGTTGCGCAAACATTTCCTTAGTTTTTCGTCTTTTCTCCTAGCATGCGTACCAGAAAAAAGCACGCAAGTGTAATCCACACTCATCACATGGTCTTTTCACTATACACTGCCAGACATTTAAAATGCGCCTGCGCGATCGCTCCCGCAAGTTCGTAAAGATGCATTTCTGTGCGTGACACTTTTGTGTTATCATTTTTAACATACGGAGAAATAAAATGGGTCAGAATTTTAATTTCTTCACCAATTTTTGACATATTCTCAAGCAAACGAAGTTTCTATTTTCAGATGAGATTGTATAAGAATGAAGTTAGAATGTATAAATTTTCATGTTGGTGTTTACTATGATACTGAAATTTTAGTTGCCCTAAATATTTAGGGCAATATTTGTTGGAAGACGTGCTAAATCCCATTGACTTTTGCTTAAGCGTGCGTTTTTATTTTTCAATGGGCGCTTTACTATAGGCCCCTAACTAAAATCAGCAAACTTTGTGGAGTGAAGCTGATGAAGGTATAGGTACTGTACTAAGCCCACCATGCTATCGGTTTGAAATCCATTTAGCGGCACCACCCACATCACTCTACATGTAAAATATACGAGTGTCCTCCTTATTTGGAGGAAATCAACAAGAAGATGGCGGTCGTCAGCTTGCAAGTTGGAGTGCAGTGATAACATAGCTTAGGCTACTAGACCAAAACAATTACAGTGTACTGTGTTTCAAGCCTCACGTTTCTCTAACCGGCTTCACACAGTCAACTACGACCCATACATAGACTATGGAAATTTAACTTGTCATTGATTTATGGTTAGCCACAACGAATTTTGTGCGCTGTTTCGGTAACTTTTTTTATAGTATTTTCTACACCTTAGATTCTGCTGAAACAAATAAATGATATATTTTTCTGAAAGTTTAAACTTTCTAAGTCTAGGCCTATGTCTTTATTTGGGGTCTACTAGTAACATCTTCCTTTACAAATGCGTAAATTTTCGGCCGAAATGTACCTAAATTTTTCTAGGGCTAGTGTACACAAAGTCAACAACCTAACGTTAGTGCGCGAGCGTAAAAACTTCCAAAGGTATACCCTGGCAGTGTAGACCTTTACCACATGAATACCAGGGTGTCTAGGTGGAGGTGTCACACCTCTTTCCAATTTTGTGAGATTCGTCGGTAACATTTAAGATTAATTGCTAAATCTATCAGGTCGGTAAAACGTAAGGTTAATACGGAATGCAAAACAAGACAATTTGAAGCCAAGTTGCTAATTGATAAACCGATATTGATTATTAGTTGAACTTGTTTTACTTTTTTTGTACCAGTACTGCTGTATACGAAATACAGGTATACGGTACACAAGGATATTTTGAGTTTTCTTGCATCGAAATCGTGGTATACAGGTATATGAACAATTTGTTTTCGCACTCATAAACGTGCGTGCCGAAATGGCTCTTACAGTCCTAAGGCTTAGACAGTAATAAGCGTGCAAATTGCTTTATTTTGTATTAAATGTTGCTGCTAATCGAAAAATCTCCTGCAATTTTTAAATTGTTGTCAAATTTTACCAAAAATTCCAAAGATTTTACCAAATTTTCCTACAATAATACCAACTTTAATTTAAAAATTTACCAATTTGATCTCCCAACCGGAGCAAAAGCATACAACCGACGAAAAGTCCTGTAACAGCCTAAGGTATCAGTTTTTCTTGAAAGATTTCTCTCCTTTTCGGAAAATTTCCTTCATTTTCGTGCAATTTTGTTGTATTTTTTGGTAAATTACCTTTTTTTTTGGTAAGTTTTTATCAATTTTTGGAAAGCTCTTATCAATTTTTTAAATATTGCTAATAATTCTTACAATTTTTCACAAGCTATTTCAATTTCTTTTCAATTTTATATTAAAAATGTACACATTTTTGTAGGAAAGTATGCATACAAACGAGGTGAAGTCTTCTACAGGTATCAGTTTCCCCGGAAAATTTCCTACATTATTTGAAAATTATCTAAATTGATTTGATTTTCGGAAGACTATTTTTCGGGAATTTCTTTTCAATTTTTGTGACGTTTTCTTCCATTTTAGAAATTATCCTTTCAGGCAATTTGATTTGATTTTCGGAAAACTATTTTTAGGGAATTTCTTTTCAATTTTCGTGGCGTTTTCTTCCATTTTAGGAAATTTTTCATCAATTCTTAAACAAATCTCTAATAACTATAAGCAAACATAGATCTCCTGCAGTTTTTACCAATTCTTTTCAATTTTATGTAAATGATTGCGAAATTTTACCTCCCGAGCCGAGATGAGGTTAGTGAGATAAGATCTCCCTTTGTATGCCCTACATGCTACGCACTACATGCAATACAGTATTCGCAGTCATGTAATGGCTATAGGATAACTACGGTCAGTTGTTTATCTGACTAGGATGAGGTAAGCCGGGAAGGTGAAAAGGGATGCTGTATATGTTATTTTGAGGCCGTCATTAAATCTTATATTTCACACACCCGGCCTATCCTCCACCACCCCAACCCACCACCCCACCCCACCACCCCACCCCCACCACCCCACCCCACCACCCCATTCCCACCACCCCATCCACATTACCCCACCCCACCACCCCACTCCACCACCCCACCCCACTACCCCACCTCCACCACCACATAACGCCACCCCCACTACCCCATCCCCACCACCCCACCCCACCACCCCACGTTCCTGGTTATTTTAATAATAATTAGGCTTGGCTAATCATTGAAAATAAATTGAATCGAATTGAATTCAATGTTATTGTATGACTGTGTAGGCATACTGTACCTGGCTAACATATGCACATGTAGAAATTGGAGGGGACAAAGGGGGCGCGTGCCCTTCCTTTTTTTCCGAAAAATGATTTTAAAAAGTGCCCTTTTTGAAAATAAACAGTGCCCCGCAATTACAGTCAAAGGTGCAAGAACTGGTGGTATAGCCGCACACTTAAAAAAACAAACATATTTTATAGAGTATCTTCATGGTGTGTCCAAAATATAATATTCCAACAAAAAAATGTATACTTGAGTATTGTATTGCTTGACGTCATTTATTCGATTTAACCCACTTTACCAACCAAATTACAAATCATTTACAATTACCACTTGTTGCTTTGACTCAATTTGATAGATTCTTTACACCTCTATTGTGCAATTTAAACATAACTTTTAATGTTGGAATATAGGAAGCTTTTGAGAATATATAGCAACACGTTCAAATAGAGTAAGACCTATCTGCCTATGTAGACCACAAACGACTGAACTGAACTGTTTAAACTGGCTGCTTAACTGCTTAAGGCAGTAAGGCGTGATAGTTTGGGAAGATAATGAAGAGAATATAAACCAGCTTCTTGTCTGCTTGTTGAACAAAGTTAATGTCGCGTGCTTATGCCACTTAACTCATGCTATTATAGTAAAACAGCTTTGAGATACACAGTGGCGCCGTCAGGGGGGCATTGCGCACGTGCCCACAAGTCCGAAATGTATGTTTTTGTCAAAATGGCTATTTTGACCTTTTTTAATGGGGAGGGGGGTAGTTTGTATTATTGCAAAATTATATGCTGTTATACTGGATCGTTCGTAATCACCCTAATTTACTTTAAACCCCACAAGGGGCCTAAGGCGGGCCCCTTGCCTCCATGTCGAAATTGTTTGTACCCACAATATAGAACCCTTGGCGGCGCCACTGGAGGAACAAGTAGGAAAGGTATGATGAAGAAAAATTAACATTAAACCCGGAATAGCATTGAACATAATCAAACATATCAAAAATACGATCATTGTTTAACTTATTTTATGAAATGTTTTGCTACTTTTTTTAAACCTTAGATTTTAAAGTATCACAATCTGAGGCATTGCGGTAAGCGGCACATAATTAAAGTTCATTTCCATATTCAGATATTACAATACAAATAAAATTCATTATGCAACTTGAGTTTGGTATGCATATATGAAACAGCAAACACTTGCAAACTTAAAAGGAATTAATTCCTATTTTAAATTGATTGATTTAACTACCGGTATATGTTATTAACATTTCTTCTCCACGTTTACCACCATAGTTTTTAATTGATATTTTGATTAAAAATGGCTTCTTCGTGAATAAAATTTTACAGATATTGTTTCTTATCAATTTCATACACGCTTTTAAAGTGATTCAAATTATGCAAAGGAACAGTTTTGTCCGTTCTGTAGATTTGTTTTATTATCCATGTGTTTCGCGTAATGTTGACGTATAACATAGAATGAGTCTTGTAAATGTGATTTTCATTTAGTTTTCATCTTCAACAAGTGCACTTAGAAAACATTTGCAATCAAGTTTTGATAGCAGGTATTTCATGTATTTTCTCATTGCATGTATCAATTATGAAAAAGTCTCTATTTGATAACATTACAGTTCCTGAAGTTGCAAGTGATTAGTATGAACAAATGAAACATCCGTGTGTCAGTTTTCTATTAATTATAAAGACGTTGGTGATTCAGAGATTCTGCGTGCAAAAAACACTGCGATAAAGCCTGCTGTCATGAATTACTAATCACCGATCGTAGAAACGACAATGAGTTTGCTTTGCAGATTCTGATCAGAAAACCTTTAAAACTTGGTGAGAAATTTCGTGTTTTGTCTCTTGTGAAAAAAAAAAGATGACGCAGAAGCAACAACGCATTATCAAAAACAGGGTTTTATTCAGAGAACGAATATAAGTGTTCCCTGTTTAAATGTCATATCGAGTCATGATATCATCGGTTTGAGCAAAGCGAGGCTAAACCCCCTCCCCCACACCCCCTCTCCCCATCAGTTATACCCCTTATACAATTAAGACTGACAGTACTGAATTGTTGCATGATCCCCTCCACCTCCTCCCAATTATTATGGTAGAGGGGTCCAGAAAACTGAGAAATACGATTTGGAGCATTTTGTAGGTGCAAAATTGTTCCATTTTGATAACATATTTTCTTTTTTCATACGCCAACACTCTGCCAGCCACTGGAGAAAAATAACAAGATAATAACTTGCTCTGGGGGGGTTGATATAAAAGATAATTTACCTATATAGGAAAAGGTTTGAAATGCAAGTTGGGAAATTATTAACTGTCCGGTTCGTACACCCGATCGGGAGAACAGTTTTGTTCTCCCAATTGGGAGAATAGTTTTGTTCTCCCGATCGGGGGATGCTTTTACTGAAGTATCCCACAATGCATATATCCCAATTCAACGTTTGTATAGGAATAATATAAGAATTATACACATTTTGATCGCGGGGAACTCAACCAATGTGAAGGGTTCAAATTTTTCCTCACGATTTGAAATAATGGCGTGTGCGCTTTTGAAATTCACCGTGCGGTTTTCGAGAAATTTAAAGAAAAGTGGTAACTTCGTATTATGTGTTGCCGTTAGGCAGTCGCGTTTTAGCAAGATTTTCCAAAGAAAAAGACATTTGTAAGTTATGTTCGGGAAATATTTTTGAATAACATAGCAACGTTGTTAAAAATAATTCGCGAACGAAGCTTTAAAATGTTTTGTTTTTTCTTCAGAATATCTTGTTAAACGCAACTGCCTATACCGGTCACATATAATAAGAAGTCACCCATTCTCTTCAAATTTCTTGAAAACCACACGGTGAATTTTTAAAGCGCACTGTGAAACGATAATTCATATACCATTATTTCAAATCATAAAGAAAATTGTGAGCCCTTCGCAGTGGTTGAGTTCCCCGCGTTTAAAATGTGTCTGATTCTTATGTTATTCCTATACAAACTTTGAATTTGGATAGATGCATTCTGAAATAATTCTGTAAAGGAGCCCCGATCGGGAGAACAAAAATGTTCTCCCGATCGGCGGTAAGAACCAGACTGATTACCATTAAATTGAAAAATAATAGGTAAAGCTAAAGAAAAATTAAGTCAAATTAAAGAAAAATTTGGTTAAATTATACAACTATTGGGTAAAATTGAATAAATATATAACAAAATTTCCCAGAAGTTGAAGAAAATTTCCCGAAAATCAAGCAAATTGAAGAAAATTTCCCAAAAATTGTACAAAAGGAGGGAAATTTAAGAAAATATCCCGAAAATGAAGGAAACTGAAAAGAAAATTGGAAGAAATTATCCCCCAGTTATGGGAATTTCCAATTGAAGGGAATTTCCCGATATTTGAAACAGATTTCCAGATAATTATCATTCAATCATCTGATGTGCAGATTTATATCAATCTAATACCCTTAATTTACCTTTTTTTTTTTTTTTTGACAATTTTCAATCGGGGGGCACACAATGTACGAATAGCGACGAGTGACACTGAGTGACGTACATTAGGTCGTGACACTGAGTGACGTACATTAGGTCGTGACACTGAGTGACGTACATTAGGTCTATTCGTATTACGCAAAACCATATCAAACAACAGTGTATAGTATCGGTGACACGTATGTAATTGGATGGGAGACAAAATCACTGAGTAATGATGAATAATAATTAACTAAACGAATACTCAAATAATATAAGAAAATTGGAGAAAATACCGTTGTCCTGAACTCAAGAATGTATAATATACATACAAATCCATGGCCTATATACAGATATACCTCAAGGACGTTTTGTAAACTTGACCTTGGCATACTTTTACAATGGATTTTGTTTTATATTATTTGAGGGGTGGCGTCCCACCCCCCACCCCCCCTCCCCCCTTAACCCTCCCCACTCCCGTTCTCCCCACCCACTGAAAAAAACGCTATGTGTGAGCTTAGCTACCAACCAAAGTGTGAGAATCGGTATCTCACAACAATATGAAATTAAAGTTGAGCATTAATTTTTTGGGAGACCAATCATCCGATTTTACCATCACCAGATCACTGGTCTCCAAATTTCCCGGAGTGGTCTCTAGTCTTAGTATTATTTAGTACGTAAAAAAGTCCCTGATATAATGAGAAAAGTTTCTTAACATTTTTCACAGCGAATGGATTCTTAAAGAATGTATCTTGTATTTTTAATTGCCGGGTTTGTTGGATCTGCCAGGCGGGTTTATATAGGCTTACACGTAAACACTTTGCAGAAGAACAAGAACACATATAACTGTCGGTACCTGACAATACTATATCAGTTGTTCTGGATTCTCCTACTCGTTTAATCAAGAGGGTTACAAGGATTGCAGCTTCGGCAAGTTCAGATTTATTTTATTGAGAGCCACAATTATCTCATAATGCATGCAGTGCGCCAGGATATACCGGAGGGGTATAGTCTTCCCGACGTGGGGACAAAATTCGAAAAATATGCTACTAACGCACACATTTTTCCTCTCAATATCCGACAAACCTGACAAATTAAAAAAAACAGTCCCCGATGGGAGGTACAGAGGGGTTTGAGAAAATGTGGCATAGTTTTGATCAAATATAGCCTGATCTGAAGAGAATTATGCTTGTACCAATAAATTACAGCACATATGCAGTGGCGTAGGGACGGTAGGACAATGATTTTATTACCACTTTGGCCCCTAATTTGATAAAGATTTTAAAAATTGAATTTGAATAGTCAGATTGCATGCATGGCTCTTTTCTTCCGGAAATCTTCAATTTTCGAGAAATCTGCTCTATACTTATTGTAAAATTTCATCCATTTTCGTGACATTGTCTTCAATTTTTATCAATTTTGGGAAAAAATTCCCTCAATTTTCGGAAAATTTCTTTCAATTTCGTAAAATGTTGCCAAATTTGCAATGATTTTACGACTCCCTTTACACATAGTTTTGGGACCGTGGTAAGAGACTATAAATAATAATA
>JAIGNY010003820.1:145000-157500 GCA_020152595.1 Chiridota heheva
AATCTTCCATAATTTCTTGAAAGTATTATTTTTCAGGCAAGGACGTGGCTAGTGGCCCGTGTGTATGAGTGTGAGTATGTGGTGTCATATACAGTTGGCCAACTTGTGCGTGCTTATTTGCAATACCGAATTACGAGGATGTGGAAACTTATGTACCCTTCTATTAATAATAAGTGCATACGTTTTCAACAAATATTGACACATTCGAAAATAATTCACCCATCTGCAAACCCTTTCCGCTTATGCTGTATTCACATACCCTCTTCATCCATCTACTATTCTCCATCTCACCCACCTGACATCATCCATCCCACCCATTATGATATCTTTCACTCACTTACCCACTTTCTATTCCCATATCTGCATTCCACCCGAATATTTACTATTCTCCATCCTAATGCCCAGCCTATCTCAACTATACACTTTCAACCCACCTACCCAACCCCCACTCACCTACACATCCCACTTACCTATACAAATTCCCACTTATCCACCAATCCTCTACGCAGCTAACCACCCCTACCCACTTACAGAACCTCCACTGACAAAGTTACCTCCATTCATCATACCAATCTCAACCCATTTTTCCTCCCTCCATTATACTTGAGTTCTCTTCTTCCCTCTTTTTGATAACACCAACTCTTTAAACCCTTTTAAAGCCAATTCAACTTGTTACAAAAGTATCCAATTGCTTCCACTCATTGTTCACATACATGCCTGTAGCAATTCAAGGCATATGTTTGACCGACATAATGAAAATCAATGAATACATGGACGTCTCGCTGTTGTGGCGAAACGATACTATTTGTTAACGTTTTAGTACACCATAACTCTTTATAAAATAATCAAACACATTTTTTAACTGTTTGGAAACAGGACTTTTCTCTGCCTTTTGTATTTCATTGACCTAAACAATATATAACCTCCTTCTATTTCGATAAAGAACCGGCAACAAACATCAGTCTATATCATTCATACTCCAAATCAGTAGAATCAAGTGACATTCTTAAAGGGAAATCTACAAATAGAGAACAAGAAAAACTAAGCCCAACTTTCTTTGTTTTTCATGTTTATTAAACTGACATTAGGTTGAATAACTACTAATTATATAGAAGTCTCGTTACAAGTATAAGCTTCTTGATTCTTGATAGGAAAGATTCAACTGATAGGCAGGTATCATTGATTTTAATCAGTTGTGTAAAACTTTCCAACAGTCATTTCTTATATTTTACTCCTTACGTGTTGTTTAAAAGGTTTTCTCTTAGGCAACATGAATAGAGAGTACTGAAAGTAATGTCAACAACGGTCCCAAAAGATTATGGTTTCGAAAAGAATGTGATAACATCTATCTGGCAAAATAATTTCTTTTTTGTATCCCTTTCACGTTTTCACTTTTACGTTTGATAAAAAGAGTCTCCTGTAGGATTCCTGCAGTATTTGAATTTTAGTAGTTGATTAAAACTTGTAAGTAGGTCTAATGCAACGAAACTAGTACAAATAGCTTTTGACCCAAATATATATAGAGAATTACAAAGCAATCTTAATACTTCTAAAAGTCTAACAAACCTAACTGTCTGAGGGGATTTATAAACCGCGTTTTCATGCATGTAATTACAAGTGCACGATGTTGTGAGATCGGGTAATAGGTAATGTTATATTCGATTGGCGCTTTGCCATATCTTTTTAGAGAGTCTTAGCAAACCGATGTATTATAGTAATGGACGGTAAGATTAACATATTAAGACCCCCATGCAGTTTCATAGTTGTATTTTACACAATTATGTATGATTATAATGCATGGCATTCAGCTGAATGCTGGTAACAAGTTTCATTGAAACATTTCATGTCTCCGTCTGTCAAGAAACATGCCCATACGAATTGCCTAAATATCTCTCAAATCTATCAAAACGGATATTCCTGTGCAAACTTGCAATTACCCTTAACATCAGTAAGGTACGAGATTTCAATTACTTATATCTTATTTGCTTTCTTTTTGATGCAGGGTCGTTGATAATTTTACAGGCAAATATAGTTGATTTAGTTACAGTTGCAGTTATCGCTGGATATAAGTGCTTCGCCCAAGTGCGACATGTCCGTCAGGTCAGCCTGTACATCGCGTGATCTGTGCTTGTTAGTAATATGACAGTTACCCCTTAATCTGTTCATTGTTATTATTTTTTTTAAACAGGGCCAAACGCGCCAGTTCATCCTAAACTTCCCTGGCTTTTTTCGGGAAAGAGGAGATAATTGAGTTCCCTGCAAAATTACGCCACATCAAACCGTGAGTACAATATTTAGTTATATGTATTTTCTTGGTCTAGGATACCCAAGAATGATTTGTGTGCAAGTCGAAAGCAACAGTCCTATTTGAAATACTGTAGTGTAGTGGCTATTGAAAGAATTTTGGGGTGGGTGAAAACAAAGTCACAGATTAGATTTCAAAACAAGGAACAATTTATTTCTTTATTCGCAGAAAACTATGTGAGAATATTATTATACTTCTGAAATATAAAAAGAATAGAATTTCGGAATGTTGAAATAATAGTGAAAGTGAAATAAGGAAAAAGTAGTCACGGAAACTGTTATTCTTTAAATGACAAGTTGATAAGAAACACATTTAGTCTAATGTGAACAAGTCATGCACTTCGCTAAAGTACAATAAGCTTAATCTGTCATGTCTTTGCAGTCTGGAAGATAGAAGAGAAGGCTTTTCATTTTGACACATAACAATTGCATTGCAGAATAAAGATTCAAGCAATTACCGTTGATAAACAGATACACAAATAGCATTTCGGTTTCGTTGAATTTAAAACAAGTCGAGCAAGTCGAAACATAAATGGTAAACTATAATACCTCATGCAGTTTACCATGTTTCGTTTTAATGTTTGACGGCATAAATCTATATTCAGTTTTAAAGGCATTTGATTGCGTGGATCGTGTGGAATGCAAACTAAGATCAGACTGCACAAAAACAACATCGTGCTTTTGCTAAAACCTCAAAGTTGTACGAAGGGAGAAATGAAAGAACCATTAAACTGTTAATCACATAACGCCAGTGCACCACAACTGCTTATCAAAAGCCGTGGACATTGACTTGGTTGTCGATGTTATGTCTGTCTGTACGTCGTACCTGTGTTCTCGTCCGGGTCGTATTAAGCGTTTCGTGATAGTATTGTTGCTATCATAACCGAATACGCAGGTGACGACCCCGTCGTTGTAATTGTGTGTTCACTCGTCGTCGTCGTTAATCACATATGATCCCTGAAAACAAATGGATATTTAAACATCAGAAGAACATTAAAGATAGTTTTGAACATTTGTAATGACAGTATAATGACGTTTATTTTCTTCAAATTTCCTGATCGATATTAGGCCTACATGTTCAAGTTTGTCTTTGACTGTATGAAATTATGCCCTGATATTAATAGAATTATAATATTTTTATTTCGCAATTTACTATACATCCTTTTACCTAGCTACGGATCAAAGTTGAAATAAGCTTGCTATTTTGATCCCTTTCGTCAACTTATAAATCACCGTTGGTTAACATAAAACATAAGCACAATACTGTAAAACATAAGCCCAATATTACATGGCACTGACAAACGTCGCCACTTTCCTACTATACTGGTTCAGTAATTAAGGAATAATACATTCTGAAAGGGGCACTTTTGTAAGTACGCGCACATTCTACCAGTTCTTGCTCCTGTTTTATAAGTTTTCATGCAAAAAAACACGGCAATTAAACCAAGCTCTCCAAGCAAACATCATTAACAGAAGCGAAGAAAAGAATGGATGAAAATGACACAAACCTGGTCAATTTCAAATACCTTGAAAACATATCCGGTCGTTACAATCTCGAGGAGCTGATATCACACTCTCGTGGTTGAGGCGCAGGTTGTCTTAATCCCCCCCCCCCACACAGGCGCACACTAACACACACCCATCCACAGACACACCCACTTTTAACTATACAATCCTCAACAAAATGAATAGAAAAAAACATAACTGAAAAGGGACTCTATCTTTATAAGATTTTGTGATCATCTTGAAAGGTCCCCCTCCACCCCCTGAAGTGAAAGGACAATACTTGTTGCTATACAAAATGTAATGTTTCAGAATAACGACGAAAATGTAAACGGGAAACAACTGAGTTTATAGCTGGGGTATAGGAAGCTTTCGAAAAGTGTGGGGCACGACATCTAAGGGGGCACTACCCAGCTTATATGCATAATGTCCACCTCCTGTGCATAGATAATAAAGTAGAGTAAAATGTCATTTCAAATTCATTTTTAGAAAGGAGTACTTTTCCAATGGGGACACATTACCCTGTACATGGGACTGAAAAAACTTGCCAGACTCCTATACTATTGAGTCAGTAATGGAGGGATATTTTATTTTTAAAAGGGCACTTTTATAATGTTTAAAAAACAAATGTGCGCAAATTCTACCAGTCATTGCACCTTTGACAGTAATTGAGAGACACTTTTCAGTTTTAAAAAGGGGCACTTTTGTCATTTTTCAGAAGGTGGGAAGGGGGAACATGCCTCAGGCCCCGGTTCTTTCACCTATGGGCTGGATGATCATGAAAAATATCCCAAACTGGCAGCTTCCCCAATTTTAGGAACATTTGGGACCCTAATATTAAGCATGCTTCCGGACTGACTGATAGAAATTCTTATTATAGGGATTTGTATTACCATGATATCTCCTTATTGTATTAATCAAAAATAGTGGTAACAAAAAAAGCATGCTATTGTATGCCATTGTAAGTTGTGTAAGTATTTTACGTTAACGTTATCAAGTTATCGTGCGTGTGCAGGTGTGCAAAGCTGTTTATAACATGTCGATGAAAAGGATGATGTTAATTATACAATTCAGCTTCGATTGTAAATCAGGGGCGAGGTGCCAATATGTGCGTCATTAGTTCATAAAAAGCACTTAATCAAATATTGTATATGAGTAATATAACGTTTTGCTTCCCAAAACGATAACAAAAAACAATTTAAAACAATAAATTTCATATTTTCCTTATTTCAGATATCTTATGCCATCTACAAAAGCAATCAACAAGACTGCCAATTGCTCACGGAAACGAAAGCACTGAAGTAAAAGAGCTTTAACCTAATTCCGGTAGCGATGTCCAGAAACGAGAGTACAGCGTTCTATCAACTGATAAATTTGTACCACAACATTATATGATTTAATCTTGTCATAAATACAATAAGGAATGAACATGTAAACATTTATCAAATCAAAATAATAATTCATAATTCAGGTAAGCTTTTGAAGTAGGAATATGAATAACAAGCTTCTATAAAATAAAAAAAAAGGGAAAAGTGAATAACAATTCTGGTGTCTTTTGCCGGATAATTTCTTCAACAGTACAGAGTGACCAGTACCTCTCAATGAAGCAATCAAAGCGTGTATTTACTTCGCTTTTGTAAACTAAAATAAAATTGAACCATTTTGTTTGTTAACAAAAACTATTTAAATAGACATTTCTTAATGCCACATTGCAGCCTAAAAATTAAAAGGCTTAGACAATTTATTACCTTTTCGTGAAAATATGTTTTCTCATGTAAAAATGAAGAGTTGCAAGTTTCCCCTTCATGCTCTTCAAAATGTTAGCTTAATTAAGTTCTTTTTATGGTCTTGATCATTGACGTTCTTGAGATTTGAAAATGAACAACGATCAATTTGCGTTAAATATGTTGACAAAATGTTCAAATTGAAAATCGTGAAATTCCAATTTTGAGCAGCTCTTTTTTCGATAGGTTTATTTTTGACCAGTGTACAATGATAATAGAAAGAGTTTGCTTGAAATCACGGGAAGGCTCCAACAATTTAATTTATAGAGTACGTTATCAAATAACATACTTAACGGTCTCATCACGCTCATCATGATAAGTTCTGAGCAGTTTTGATACATGCCTAATTATATAAGCATAAAAGGCTATAAGAAAAGCCTAAAGCAAATTCGCAAATGTTTAGGAAGTTAAGAGTGTTTTGCTTTCTATTATCAAAAGAAGTTCCCAGTGGGTTTAATAAAATATAGTAGAGTGAGTGTTTAGAAGACTGAAATAGCGCCTTGATTAAAAATGATATTTTCGTAGATTTTTATAATGGAATACATTTTCTTTTATTTCACCCGACCCCATTTGGTTACTAAATTAACATTAAAATGAGACAAAAAATGATTTTAAATCCTGTTAACAATTTGTGCCTCCAGGAATACTATCACGCTCACTGCCACGCCTGAAGCTGATATAAATGAAAAACATTCCTTTGTCGCGCGGTAATTATAAACTGTCAATTGCATTTCAACTTTATATAAATGTACCGAAAACTAGGAGCATTATAATCATTTCTTTCTGACTACCTGATAAACAGATAAAGGATAAGTTTAATCATGCCTCAAACCGTATTTACCCGAGATCAGTTCTTTTGTAGTAGCCATATACATTATATTTAAGTATGCAGGGGAACAAGCAACCACGAAATTGGAAATCCTCATGGCGATAAATACTTCTCAATATTGCTGTATGTACTTATGTATTGCATAATAGAAATCATTTGGGGATGTTTTTTAAACTTGATTGATTTGCCATTGGTTATTTCAAAACTTGATGGATTACTGTTGTTTGTACTGTTTATAGCAATCCCTTTATTCAAAACAAATGTCATACTGTCATAACCTGATAACGTTCAGTTTTCATGACTTTGCATGTCAATAATAGTGTATAAGAAACTATGTTTTCGCAAAGTCCACTCAATTTACTGGACAGAAGAATAACGTTAACTAGTTAATGGTATTATATTATGGAGCGTACGTGCAAGGAGGTACTCTCAACATCGACAGTGCTACACCAGTACTCCATACGTTTTCCGCCTTATATATTTGTTATTATCTGTTGTCAATTATATTATGATAAGCTTGTTAATTAAGCAGTTAAGAGTGGAGTACTTCTGGAGCAACAATCCCTGTCAATTGTATGAAATTGGGTGTTATTTCTGATACAAATGAATTGTGAAGAACTCCAGACAGAAGGATACAAATCATGAATGAATAGACTTCATTGCAATCTTCGAAGTTTTACAGAAGTTTGTTGGTTTCAACAGCTAAAAATTTGTTATGACCTGTTTTGCTTGTCCATTTCATTCAAAAAAGAATAAAGAACCCTTATTTTTATATATGCGTTGATGTATATTTTGCTTATGTAGAGGTAGAAAATAATTGAGAATCTTGAAGTTTTCTGTTTTCTTTTGTATGTTCTTGCTATCTGTAGGTTCATAACCTGCTGCCTTCTGAATGTTTCTATTCCATCGAATTATAACACCTCTTTATCTGTTTAATAATCGATTATATTTACTTCATACATCATCCACACACCTTCCTGAATGTGCTCGTGCCTCACTCACCTTGGCTTCGATTGATGAAAACATCATGCATATACTGTTTGCAATTCTTCATACATATCATCTAAGAAATTACTTTTGTCATAACATTTTGTTCCTCACTTTGATGAGAGTGTCGGTAACATGCTCTTTGCAATACTATGTTGAATTTGTTGAATAGAGTTGGGTACATGCGCGTCATGTGTGGGAGAAGAAGGGCTTAGGCTAGCAGAGGTTTTGTGAATCTGTGAATGGGTCACTTATAATTTGAAACAACGGATGTACTGTAAATTCTTAAATAAGCAAGAGATCGAAGAAAGACTTTACTACTTCTAGTCAATTATAAATTACAGAAGTTTACCAACTATGCAACAAAACACATCGTGCAACTTGCAAAGAACACTTATGGTTATAAATCGAAATTTATATTTGTCAGATCATACTTGCAAACATTACTGAGTAATAACCAGGATAACCATGGTAGGCTCACAGCAGCACAACAGCTGTTATTAATATCTCAATAAAGACGAACCTGCCGTGTGTGTATGGGTGTGTATGTGTGTGTGCGTGTGGGAGGGGTGGGGGTAATACTAGTCTATATGGTAAATTATTGGACATGGCAAGTTAATCATGGTAAAACACTGCTTATAGACAAAATGTTGATAAACCTGTCGGTATTTTATGTCCAGTCGGTGAATTATTGGACACGGCAAGCCGCTCATGGTAAGTCACTGCATGTGTAGAAAAGGTACAGTTTGTAGTGGCGTAGGAACCTGGGCCAAGCCCACCCCCCCCCCCTCCTTCCCCAATACTTTAACTGGGGGTTAAGTACCAATTTGGTCCCCAATAATGAAGGTCTGAATAATGGATTTTGTAGAGTCAGATTCCCTTCACACTTTTTCTTATTCCAAAGTGTGCATTCATGATTCAGTCGGCACAAAGACACATTTGGAACATTCTGGATGGGCCCTATGTAACCAATTTTAACATTTGATCTTACCGGGACGACTTTAGACACCCCTGTGTCCATTTCCGACGGGCTTGGCTTTGATAATACCAAAACATTTACCTCCGTGAGAAAAATCACAAAGATGAGATTCATTTTTTACACTGGGACATTAAATAAAATCAGCCCCAAGAATTGTATTCTTGGTCCTATTTATCTGAAGGCGGTTTTTTCATAAGGTGGGCCCAAGTGGCTTGGGTTCACTCGCTCAGGGGATTTGCGTGGCTATACTGCAGGGTAAAGTCATTTTGATAGTTTTCATTTCCAGATTTATAGTCCGAAAGTGTATAGATCTTGATCTAATATACTGCAATTTCTCAAAAATTTTGTCCTAAATATTCTAATTTTCCCATTTTGGTGGCTGAAAATTTAAAATAAAAGAAAACAAAGAGGCCACCAGCAATATTCAGACCGACTGAATTTCGGTTAGGGTGGGTAGGAGAATTTCCCTAGTGCGTCTAACTATACCAGTGCATTTCACTACACCTACAAATAGGATGAATTTATATCATTTTAAAGTCTCGAAAGCCTGAAAGGCTTAAAATACACAGGCTTCAAGCTTCGAAGGAGGAATTTTCTTCGCTCATTTGAACAATTAACCGAGCTGCTTAATTTCGGTATCTCCAGAGAAATTGTTCATCTGGTATCAACTTTAATTTAGTCCTTACATGTAATGTCAGAAGACATACCGTGAAAGCTGGTAAAAGTTTAATAACTGGACGGTAAGAATTTATTGGGCAGATATTTTGACCGTTTTACGGTACTTGGGTACACTTGTAATTATCATTACATTTTTTGGATTCTCAGTTAATTCAGTATATCTTGAAATTGATATTAAAGCTCAATTTGAGCATATTGTCATTTTGACGCAAAACGTAATACCAGGAGCGTATGAAGGATCACCTCTCAGTGGGGGGAGGCGGAGGAGGGTAGGAAGAAAGGAGGGGGGCGAAGAACCGTATAAATTGCAATGGTAAATTGAGTTTCCATTAATTTTCTTAATTTCCCAAATTTGCTCTAATTTTCGGGAAGTTTCCGGAAAATTTGTTGAAATGTTGCCAAATTTTACCGAAATTGTCTCCCTGCCCATCCCCATTACAAATAGTTGTTGGATATAAGAGACTCATACATTTTATTATACGTTTGTTAGGACAAAAATAAGATCTACCCTCCCCCAATTTTAAAGATCTTCCTACGTTGCTAGTTTGGAAAATTGGGGATGACCAAGAAGCCCGTATAATAGGGATGTGGAAATACCCTGCCCTCGAAAAAGTCCAAGTTTTGGCGACCAAGGATATCAAGGTAAAGGAAAGTGTGTGCAAAACAATCCCCAATTTCCCAATGTGTATATAGTATATTTTTTCTATACATAGCTGTGACTTACCATGAGCGACTTGCTGTGTCCAATAATTTGCCGACTAGACATAACATACAGACAGATTGATCAAAAATGGGGTGTTACACCCCTGCCTCACGCACATCCCGGTCAAAATTTATTTTTTGGCAAAATTTTCGGCAATACCCCCTGCGTGGGCTTTATCCTTGGACCCCACAAAGACCACCGCCGAGATTTTATCCCTGAATCACACACGGAACCCGAACACTAAATCAAGCCTATGGGCCCCCACTTTTAGTCGTTTCGCTAGATATGTAACTACATCTTGTCGATTCACTGCAATTATTTGCCCCCCCCCCCCCTTCTCCTTTTCCCTCTAAAAAAACAATAACGTTAACCGACTGTTTATTCAAAAATCACAAAAAGCGGAATGACATTCGGAGTAAAGTTGCAACAAGGCAGTTTAGAGGATTAGTTCAGGAGTCAAACAGGTATATCTGATATTAAACAGCTAATAAATACTTTAAAAGAAACAAAATGGTGAAAAAAGCGGTAAGAAATCTTATTCCGGTAAAGAGATATTCAAGTTTAAATCTGTCTTATCTGTGTAGAAATGACTGGTGTAGTAAGTCTACCATAAAAGGTTGGCGCCCTTACAATTGATTTTGTATTTTCAAGAAACTATGTTTAACTTTTTTCCTATTTTAGTTATTTTTCATCAAACTTTCTTCAGGTGGTAAATCATAATTATCCTTACAATATTTTGTTTTACTACTTTCCTGTCATATCCAATGGGTTTTTAGCCACACAATTGAAGAGCAAATTGAAGAGCAAATACATTAAGAATTTGAAGAATCTGAGGATATGGCATAACAACTAGTCTGATTTCAATCATTTCTACACAAATGATACCAACTTCAAACTTAAATATCTTCTTAACGGTATAAGATTTTTCAATGATTTCTTCACCATTTTGTTTTTTTTGAAGCCTTCGTTTATATTAGATTGACTTGCTTGACCCGTAAACTAATACTCTAAGACTGTCACAATTATAAACTACTAAATATATTATAATAAATTTAGATTATTTCAGACTGTTAAACGAGTAAATGTGAACATAATAATTTCATAGATATACAATTAAAATTAGAATTTAAATAGAATGACGAAAAATTCATTGATGTATACTGTATGAATTATGCTCAACCAGTTGCTTTATTTTCGGCAATGAAATTTTACTGAACTTGCCACCACAAGTGCTGTAAAACTCATTTCAACATCACACTTGATGTTATCTGTGCTACCAACAGATAAAAGGCGTTTGTCTCTCTGTCAGTGATGTGTTTTATGAAATTTTGGATCTCACGAGAAATTTAAATTTCCCAAGAGAATCACAAATCATAATATCCTTTTATAATTACCCAATATTCATATTTGGTGTCACAAAATTGTGTGAAAATTCCCAGATTTGTTTTATTGTTCATAATAATAAGTAAAGAGAGCAAAATGCTAAAACAAAGAAACCCATGCAAAGTTAGATATCCAATTGAGTCATTAGTCAGTTCAGTCAATAGTTTGTTCCTATGCAGATATTTAGATCTGTTATTCATTTGTCAGTTCTTAAAAATACTTACCAAATGAAGTTAGACTGTTTTCCGGACTGTACATCATTTTGGTAGGCAGATAGAATTATCAGAAGCTTAGTGATTTACAGAAAACTAGATGATGAAAAAGACAAGAGAAGGATATGCATAACTTGGACAACTTATCTAACAAGAAAACAATCCATGGACTTGCTGATCTCATCACTTTAAGCATACAACATAGTGCGGGAAATAGCTAACAGGGTCACTATAGCTCTATGACTTTTAACCTTGTGACCCCAGAGTCTACGGGACAGAAGTTCATGTACCAAGGTAACATGGTACAACATAGTGTTGGTACAGATCTTGCCTCTTGGAGTTTAAAATGGCACTAAATTGTACACATTACCACATAATTACCCCCTTAAAATCACATATTTGACCTTAAGCCCTAACCACCAAAACAACATCTGAATTGGCATTTATCTTACCCTACTATCCCAGCTAACACACAACGTTTTTACAACGTTTTGTAAAGGTTGTTTTTTTAGTTACGATAATAACGTTGTATCAATTACTACGTCGAATCAAGGTTTTTTTAACATTATTTAATAATGTTACATCTGAAACGTTTACAAACGTTACCAAATGTTCGTTATCTAAACGTTAGAAAGAAACGTTTTGAAAAACAAAAAGACGTTCGTATCAACGTTTTCGCGAAGTTTGAAAAATACGTTCAAGCAACGTGCAAATCCAAGATCGATATAACGTATAAACAAAACGTTGGATACAAAACGTTATTATGACGTTTGTGTAATAATGTTTGGGAAACGTTTGAAAAATACGTTCGTGCAACGTGCAAGTTACACGTCAGTATAATGTTAAAACAAAACGTTAGAATTGAACGCATTAAAAACCTTTTATGAACGTTAGTATTAAAGTTTAGGTTACGTTTGAAAAGTACGTTCAAGCAACGTGCAAGGCCAACGTCGATATAACGTCAAAACAAAGTGTTGGATAAAAAGCGTTGTTAAAACGTTCATGTATTAACGTTTTGGCAATATTTGAGTTCGCGCAACATATACATTCAACTTAGATATAACATTCAAGGAAACATTAGCATTAGACGTTTTTAAAACGTTTAAAAAACCTGCATAAAAAGTCCGCATTAAAGTTT
>JAIGNY010003820.1:162500-195000 GCA_020152595.1 Chiridota heheva
GACTGACCTTGTTCAAGAGCTTAGCGGTCTCAGTATGTTGAAAGATCTGAATGTTCAAGCTACCAAGTATAATACAAGGGTGCGCAAAGTTCTTGACAAACACTGTCCGGAGCAGACACGATTTCAACGAACGATTAAATGTCCTAAATGGTTCAACGATGATGTCCGGTCGGCCCGAACAGAACGCCGCAAATATGAGCGTAAGTGGAGAAAAACCCTCAGTGATACTGATCGCTTGAAATATCTTGAGCAAAATATAGTTGTAAATGAACTCATTGTTTAATCCAAAACAAAGCATTTTAAAGGTATTTTGGCAAATGCTGATGCAAAGGCAATGTACCGTACAGTTAACTTACTTCTCAGTAGTTCCACTAAGGCCTTACCAATCTGCCGTTAAATGAAACTCTCAGTAATAATTTTGCCATTTTTTTTTTACTGAGAAAGTGGCAAAAATCAGGTCTGAGCTTGACGTTGAATGTGTTAATGTAAATATATCTTCTCTTGATACCGGTAAACATTGTAATGATGATGTATTTCCGCTTGATTCTGACAATGATTTGATGATTAATGATTTACAGTATATGCAAATGATATCTTTGCAAATTTCCACCCTGTAGATGAAGCTGAGATTCGACATATAATTTATAAGATCCCAAACAAGACAAGCTCTCTTAACCCACTGCCCACCTGGCTCTTAAAGGAATGTGTTGACATAGTAGCTCCTATAATCATGTCTCTTGCAAATAATTAATGTTGCTTACCATATATATGCTGATGGCACTTAACTATATGTTAACTTCGATCCTAAAAAGCCGGGTGATAGGAAAGCTGCCCAAGCTCGCTTGTCAAATTGCATTGCGGCGGTTAAAGACTTGGATGCTTTATAACAAACTTAGACTTAATGACACCAAAACTGAATTTTTGATCATTTCACCAAAAAAAACAAATGCATTCCAATAAGTCCATTGATTTGAGGATCGGTGGGTCTGTCATTGTTCCTTCATCATCCGTTCAAAATTTAGGTATCCTGTTTGAACCTTGTATGAATATAAATTCCCAGATCTTTTCAGTATGTCGTACTGTTAATTCTTATTTGCGTAATATTTCTAGAATTAGACGGTACATTGATAAAAATACTTGTGCTCATGCAGTGCGATCTCTCGTCCTTTCTCGGCTGGATTATGGCAACTCCCTGCTTATTAGCATATCACGTGAAAACCTTCAACACTTGCAATTCAAAATCGTGCAGCGCGCATGATCTTTTTGTGTTGATAGACCATAGATATATAATGAGGTAGATACCAAACTCTGACGTCAGAGTGAGGCAAAGTGGGTTCTCATTAAAGCGTGCATACACCGTGCGCATATGCAAGTATTCGCATTGGATGTTCATATATAGAAGTCTACTCAGTCGCACGTTCCGGTAGACTTACTTTTCCTCAATTTAGGATTCACGTTTGATTAAAAATGCAGTAATTGCTTGACAAAAAATGATTATTGTATCTTGATTATGTTTTTATTACCAAATAGTAGAAAATATACGGAATTTCCAAGTCAAATATTTACAGCGCTTGTCTACCTAAATAGCTGACTGATCAGCTGATTTTCTTGGTGTTGTAGTGCGTTATTACATGTGTACTGGTACCACGTATGCGTCTACGGAACAGTGTGTCGATAATTTTTGACGTTTGCTCGAGTTACTTCATGATATCAATCATAAGTACATTCCTATGTGCAAATGAATAGAGATGTTAGTAATATAATCCTGCTTTATAGAGGTCTTAAATGAGAGCCGGAGGTGCCAAGTGGCAACGTCACGTCACATGAGTGTGACCTAGCCTACCTGCGCCTATGATTTGTATGGGCAGTGGCAGTACCTAGGCTACTTTGGGAATTAAAGCCACTGTCGTTCAGGTTGCCTTCAGCTTCTTCAATTAAGATACCATCGCTATACTCTCCGGTTTCAAGCATGACCTACTTTATCATAACAGACATTTGCCAATCTTTTTTGTTTTTTAGATATATGTATTTTTTAATAATATTTTATCTGTGCTGGCCAATACGTTCAATTATCACTAGTCCCCGATTTTTATGTTAGGGGGCCTAAACAGTAACAACACTTGTGCATGCTTAGGACTAACAGTTTCCTAGTGGCAAACACTGTTTTTGCCTAGCATAACAAGCCATATGCATTTTATTCTTCAAAAATTGTCTTTTTATGTTTGCCACGCCCACTCGCATGAGGACCTATACGCTGCAAAAAACCAAACAGCACATTACCGGCATTCAGTGTTAATGTATACAGAGTAGACCTAGCAAAAGCCTCTCTTAAGTTGTGGTTGAGCTAAAATATAGTATACCTTTGTAAAAAAGCCTGAGATTTTTCTTTTCTCAGTGTAGGGTGAATGCCAATTTGTTAAACTTCGAATGAATAATTGTAAAACCTATTAATTTCATTCTCCAAAACACACACTGCTTCTTGTTAATGTGTGTCATTCCTTGGGATCACTGTCAATGTATTCGACTACATGTCATATTAGGCCCACATGCTCTGGCTCACCATTAACAAACCTAGACTCTTAGAGTGATAGTAAAACACTTTTACATGCAAGAAAAACCTACCTGAAGTCCCTGTTACATTATTGAAAGAAATAGTTCAGTTCTATATTCATATAGCCCATGGATTATCAAATTATGAGGAAAGTTGCTCAGAGGTAATGGTATATCTCCTAGGAGGAAAAACATTGTCATTCTAAAAAACATTTTGTGTGTGTGTTAGATTTGTGTGGTATTTACCTCTTGAATGCTTTTCTCATATTGATTTACTGCATATCAATTCAAAATAATCAGCTAAAGATAAGAAGTGGGCCCACTTTATAATACTGAAAGTATATGAAATGTTTTAATTTCAAATACAATATGTAGGCTAACTACTAAGAAGGTAAAAGAAAGTCTTTCCTAGATGGCAAAGGTTGACAGTGCCACATAATGGGATTTAATTGTTACATTTTCTTACAAATGAATACAATTGACGTATAAATAATATAATGACAAATTTCAAATGGTATCTTTCACATTTAATTAATCATTTTCATGACAATTTCAAACAGTTACCAGTATCTTGCACATTTAATCATTTTCACAACTTTCAATATCTGATTCCTTCTCACCTACCACTTCGGTTTATAAGTCCATGGAAAGGTTTAATTTTTAAATCACAGGTGAATCTCATTTGCAACATTTAAATTTCATATGAACCAATCATTTTTCCAGGAAGTACAAATCTGGATCAGATCATGATCCTCCGACGATATAGCTCATAAAGATTCTTATCAACTAATAGAGCAAATTAGTTCTCTGAATGTACAAGACAGGTTGTCATGACGTCTTTCTTCCATCTCACTGTTCTTCTGTATAGTTGTGCATTCCCTTTCCCTTCATTACAGGGCTTCTAACATCTTATCCACATTTTGCCAAAACCAAATTAAGCTTATGACAAAGATGATGATGAACCACTTCTTTAAACGACTATGGATCTTTAGCAAATTTGAGATGTATGAAAGAGCATGGAAATCTGAGAAGAATTTTTTTTTTTTTTTGTAAAAGGCTCATTCAATTTTCAAGTTATGACCAAATAAAGTTTCAAGATTTGTTAATTTGTGCCAGAAATTGTGATATAGTAAGAAGAACACATCTCAAAATCTTTCGGTAATTCTTTAAATTTTGTCCTTAAAATTCAGCTACTTTCAGTTAATTTTCGAATGTCTTTTTCTAGATACATGATTCGGTATGTGACCAAGTTTCAAAACTTTTGCTTCAAGTCCAATGTTATATTTCAAACTACATTGACAGGAGAATAAATAAAAAGGTTTTGGAAAAGGTAATGAAGGATCCTTTCTGCATTGATGTCACAGATTATGGTGCAATAACAGCTAAAATTAAAAAATGCAGTAGATTGGTCAATTTTTAACCAATTTTGATGATTTAATGGCTATTTTAAGGGTTTACATCATATTTTAAGCTCATGC
The DNA here is from genome assembly GCA_020152595.1 of Chiridota heheva. NCBI lineage: Eukaryota > Metazoa > Echinodermata > Holothuroidea > Apodida > Chiridotidae > Chiridota > Chiridota heheva. The sequence continues at coordinate 166,529 of JAIGNY010003820.1, forward strand.
TGCCTCTAGATCTCCAGTCTTTTAAAATTAATTTGGTTGCTAAATCAAAATCTGTTTACTCTCTTATGAACTTGTTGCCAAGATTAATATGCTTCTATTAAGGATTCATCTAAATTGGATGCATTCAATATAGGGGAAAAGATTCAAATAATTACTTCAAAGCTTATAATTGTCATTGTCTAACAAGATTCAGCTTCCAATGGTCATTGTTAAATTATAATTCGTGGCTGTCAAAGTAAATAAGTTTTAATTCCATGCACTTAATGGTATACACAGACTATAAAGTAATGTCATCTGTTTTTTCAATTACCTGTATATCTTATTTTTGTACAGACATTTTTGTAAAGACATTCACAGCCTCTTAGAGAAATACTTCAGTCACATTTGGATTTGACATTCAAAATGGTTAACAAGCATTCTGTTCCATAGAAAGATTCTGGGAGGGGGGGGGGACTTACCATAAGTGGTAGCCATGTGCAACCCATCAACTGAAAACTATACTCTAAGAAAAGAATGGTCAAATTTGACCACAATATGGTCAAAACTTGACCAAGTGAGGAGTGAATTCTGCACCGAACCATATGTGGTCAAATTTGACCAAGTTAGCATGGTCATTTTTTTTTGGCCATGTCAACTTGGTCAAATTGACCATATATGGACCGGTGCATAATTCACTCCTCACTTGGTCGAATTTGACCATTAACAATTGGTCAATCTGTTGACCACTGCAGCTTGGTCAAATCTTCTGACCATTTTGTGATCAAATTGACTACAAGAATGGCTCCAGTTGAACCAATCCTTTGTCAAATTAGAATTAAAAAAAGATCAGTAACAACACAATATTTCAGTTTGGAATTGTTTAATTTCGTAACATTCCTGGGTAACCGTTAACGATACAATAATGGTCTTATCCATAATACAGATAACAGAGAAATTAAAATAGTACTACATTTACTTTAAGAAAAAAGCAAAATAAAATCTTCTGAGTCACTCCATTGAATCTGAAATTCAAGGCACATGAGCATGTCAAGTTGTCAGCATCGGAATGATTAGTAACTTTTATTCTAATATTGGTGATAATCATCAACTATGTCCAACTAGCCATAAACTATGATTCAACATTAAAACAAAGTTTCTATTCCAACTTACAATTTGTTGATGAAGTTTTGTGAAACTATCTTTAAAATGCAGTAAAAAAGTCCTGTACAAACATAAATGGTTGCAATACACTGGGCCTCAAGTTAAAACATATTGGTATTCCATGAATTTTAATAGACTAGAAGTTTTCTAATTTTGCCTCTACACGTTGAGATGGCCACACAACAGCAAAATTATTCAAATTATAACTTAGGCTACTCTCATGTGTAAAATTGTCTGTTGTAAAACTCAAATCTCTTTAGGCCAAATGCAAGCAAGTACCCCACTTCTTTTATAACGTATCAAACTAATTAGTAACTTCCTAAAAAGACATTAAGTTTTTCTGCAATTGACATCACATTCTAAGAAATACTTCATTTTCTGTGAAATTGTGCCATTAAAAAAAAAAACTGCCTGGACATGAACATTACAATTTCTATGTCATTAAATGAACATAAAAAATCTCAGCAGTTCAGTCTTTATAATTTCCAAGCTAACACTTTTAGTTCTGAAATAACACATGATAAATGTTTAGAATTGATTTTTTACGCATGACACAATCTGACTGACATAAAGATTAAAAGTGTTTCAAATGACAGAGAGCCATGCATGGCAGAGGATAAAAACCAATGGACTTACTTAATATGTGGATCTCCCTGGTCATACATACAACCTTACATACAAATTTGCATATTAAGACTACAACATCAAAGACCTTTTGGTGTATGGATGCATAGCAATTTGTATACTGATTAAAATAGCTTTACAAATCTTGGCACATCAGTTTTTGTTCATTCTAAAAACAGCATAAAGTTTTGGAGCTTTTTTCACTGTATGGGAACTGTCCACTGTCCACCCAGTCTAACATCACAAAATCTTTGTGTAATTCTCTCAGTTTATTTCCCACTTTACTGTCCAATGAAATGATTAGAAGCCTATTCCTCCAAAGAATTCGATAATAAGCACACAATTTACTGCAATTTTTACAAAATGATAATGCTAAAGAATTAAAAAAAAACAATTTACATATGAAAATACCAAGAATACTAATACATCAAAAACTAGAATTAGAGCACACTGCAGAACACATACCTCTGCCCATCTTCATTCCCCACCGGAATGCAATCTACCAAGTTTTAACCCCAAACAATCTATTTCTCACTGTTGATCTTATTGCCATTTACATTCTAAACACTTGAGAATCATTACTGTTTTCAGTGTAATTCAGGCTAAACATTCATGTTTGAGCTCTATACAAGGTAGATTCACATTCCATCATTTTTATTCATGGCTGAAACCAATTGTTTTGATTTTATTAATACCAGAAACCACTTCACTTGATTTTCTTTGACTGCAAAAAATTCATTGTATGGCTGTTTTTCATGGCCTGAATTCATTGTTCAGCGCATTCTATTGAAAAATTTTAACTAAGTGTTGATAAATTTTGCCATAAAATATCCCCACCCCTCCATTTTTGCACTTCCCCTATTTCAATACATCCCAAATTGTAATCACTTCTTCCTAAAGCAGAAAAATCCAAATCCAGTCATCAGTTCTACATATATATTGATGACAGACAAAATATCCCCACCCCATTTGCACTTTTCTCTTTCTAATATCACTCAAATTTTAATCACTTCTTTCTTAAGCAGGAAGAAAACCACACACCAAAATTATTCAAAATCCAGTGACTACTTCTTGAGATATGATGATGAAAAGCAAACTCACCCTAAAACATCCCCACCCTTAACTTTTTGTCCTTCTTCTACTCCAATACCTCCCAAAGTTTAATCACATCTTTTTAAAGCAGTAACAAAACTACACATTAAATTTGATCAGAATCCAATAATCAGTTCTTGATATATCTTGATGACAAACAAACAAACGGAGGCGAAAACAAAATTACCTATAGCCATAAAAGTTTTATTTTTATGTCTGAAAATTCAAAAAGCTATAAAACGGTCAATTTCTTTAATGATTTTGTGAGAATTTCTAAAGCATTTATAAATCAATTTAGTTATCGTTGCCTTTTTAATGTTCATACACCTGCAAAATATTAAAATGGGAATTTTGTTTCCATTTACAGTGGATTTTAAACTTATTCAGCTAAAATTCTTCTACAATGCATGATCGTTCTTTTCGATACAAATCGCATCAATCCTTAATGTACTTAAGAACGATCCTCTATGTACCTTCAGTAATGGGTTACTCTAGCGTCAAGCATCCACTCCATTTTAATGACCACTGTTGGTCTACCTTTCACATATTCTTTGGAGCTGTATTGGTGTTTCATGAGATATTACCGCACTTCATAGGCTAGGCTAGATCAGCATCTGTTAAAGAAATGACAATAAATAAATATTTAGAACAATTAAATTTCATTAATGAAATGTAATGCCTATAGACGTGTAGAGGCAACATTACATAAATTGCTTAAGAATATATCAAAAACCGTTGTAGGAGCAAATGATATCATCAAGACTGGTTAACTGTTAACCAGTATACACCATTTTTAAATCTGTCATCGATTTATATATTTATGCAATTTTTTTTATAATACTGGGCGACCATGAGGGTTTCTTTTGTAAATCCTTTTGTTTGATTAAATGTGTATCGTAATTCTTTGGAGTGGTGTAGCAAATTCTGATGAAAAAGACAAATGTTTATGAGTCTTTACCATGTCTCCAAGAAAATAAACTTATCATCACTTTCAGTAATTATGATTTAGGAAAAAAATTAAAACAAAATACAACAAAGAATTTGAGCATCCATTCAAAAACTGATCAAACTTTGATCAACTGTATCTTTAAAACTAAAATTGCTCCTTTCAAAATTCAAATCTAATCTGCTCAGATTTGAATAACCTTTCAACTAGTAGAAATTGCTCTATGTCCATAGACCTTGAAATAAAAATGCATTTTCATAAAGGGCCTTTCCTTTCTTGTGTTGTTTTCTTTTTCCATAAGTGCAAATTAGAACTAATAAATAGCATTTGATTAATTTAAGAGAAATGGTTAAGATCTTGCCATATCATTAAGATTTAAAGCATTTACAATCTGACAAAGTAACTACTACAATTTATAAATCATTTTAAAGTAATGCTGACTTTTTCTAAGTGACACAAATTTTCCACAAACTTCCCATCTTATAAGCTGGAAACAACACATCAATTTTGTTCATGAACTTGTTGTCCTTTCTCTACTACTCCCACCTTGATCTTGGGGTGGAGGGGAAGTCCGTATGTGATGTACATATATCAGCGACGTAGGAAAATATTTGACATTGGGCCCAGATTTGATATTTGTCCTAAGAAACCTACAAAAATGTAGTCTCTTATCAAGGTAAAACTATTTGTAAGGGTGGCAGGGGGGGGGAGGGGGAAGGGGTGGTTGGCATACAATTATTTGAAATTTGGCTTTCCTGAAAATATGGATTGAGGACATTTCACAAAAATTGAAGCAAATTTCCTGAAAATTGACGAAAATTTCTTAAAATGAAGACAATTTCCTGAAAATGAAAAAGATTTCACAAAAATTGAACGAAATTTACAGAACATTGATGGAAATTTCCCAAAAAAGACAATTTCACAAAATTTAAGGAAATTTCACAAGAGTTGCTGCAAATTTCCCAAAAACAAAAAAAGATATCCCTAAAATAAAGTAAATTTCCTGAAAATTGAAGCAAATGTCATTCAAATTGAAGCAAATTGTGAAAACTGTAAATGAATTCCCTAAAATGAAGACAAATTTCACAAAATTTAAGGAAATTTTACAAAAATTGATGCAAATTTCCCAAAAACGAAAAAGATATCCCAAAAAATGATGAAAATTTCCCAAAATGAAAACATTTTCTCGAAAATAAAGGAGATTTCCCCAAAATTGAAAAACAATTACCAAAAATTGATGCAAATTTTCCAAAAATGAAGAAGATATCCCCAAATTAAAAAAAAAAAAAAAAAATTGAAGCAAATTTTGTGAAAACTGAAAATAAATTCTGGAAAATGAAGAAAATTGAAGCAAATTTCATAAAAATTGAAGGAAATTTCTAGAAAGTTAAAGATTTCCGGAAGAAAAAGATGCCATGATAGAATCTGACTCTCCAAAATCAATTCTTTAGACCTTGTCATACTGCGGATATGGTTTTCAGATGATGGGCTGCTCACCCCTACAACTTTAAGTATGAGTACCCCTTCCCCTTTTACCCCTCCAGCATCTTGTGTCACCCATTACATACAGAAGATATAAATCATAAATCCTCTGCAAGTCTGCATGGCCTGAATGACATACATGCTTGCCCACCATCAAAAGCTAAGAGGATATATGTGGCATGTAGAATTGTAAAAAATATATATATATATTTTAACATGTGTTTAATACCTGTGGTGATAAGTCTTCCCATACCATTCTGCGAATTCCAAAATGTTGTTCAAGATAATCCAATACCAAATGATCGTCAGTGCCTCAAGAATACCTATAAATGTATGAATAAACATGGAAAAATAGATAAATACTGTATCATGATTAAATACTTTTCTGGTGCTTGTATATATACATTTCTGCAATAACATCCTTTAATATTTCATCAAATCGATGGTCCATGCTTTGGTCCATCAAGAACCAGGTGATGATGTGGCGAAAATGATCTCTTTTTTTTACTTCTGTGGCTCTATATGCCTCTTGACTGCCTTCAATGATAATGAAGTGCTAAATAGTCCACCATCGATCCTGTATGTAAGGATTTGAAATTGTCCTCCTCTGAGCAGGCCTATAAATAAATCCTGAGTTCATGTTATGTAAAAATATATAGTACTATATATATATATATATATATATATATATATATATATATATATATATATATATATATATATATATATATATATATATATATATATATATATATATATATATATATATATATATATATATATATATATATATATATATATATATATATATATATATATATATATATATATATATATATATATATATATATATATATATATATATATATATATATATATAAATATATTTATATATATATATACATATATATAAATATATAGTACCATTTTGTTTTTTCTTCCAAGTCTATTCGCAAATATGTATTGCAATGGAGATGAACACGTGAACAAGTACATACCTGAAATATTCATCAATTGAAATTGGAAAGGATTCTTGCAGGCCAGCCCCCATCAAAATACTTTTCTATTAATGCAATTAGCTGGTAAAGAGTAAAGTTGTATTCTTTTATAAGTTGCAGTGCATGGACTGAATATTTTCATTCTGCTTGGGGAGGTGAAATTGGGAAATTCTTAACATCAAATTGAAAAATTAGGTAAAACTAAAGAGAAATTAGGTAAAATAAGAACAATTTGGTTAAATTATAGAAAAAAGTTTTGATTTGTGCGGAATATCTAAAACAAGCGTGTACACTAAAATGTGGGTTAAATCTATGGCAGTTTGCTTTTTAGTGTTGTTTCATCAATAAAAGAAGGTACTCTAGTTTCATTGAGGAGTCAAAGTTTGGTGTTTCAATAAAACTTTAATTTTCATATGATCACAAAAACCATTTATACATCAAATTTTGTTTAAGTTCTGTCATAACTATTTAATTACACTCCTTAACAAAACTACAGCAGAATTAAATGAATCAGCACCATGAAATAAAAACGGTGTGTCTTTTATCATTTTCATGTCAGAACTTGCTCCAAATTTACTAAAAGACAGTTTTATCCGCTTCAATTTCACCATAATATGCATCTTCTCATTTTGGATTTATGTCATATGACATCACTCTAATATTCACTATTGTACTTGTCATACCTTTGGTAAACTGCATCTTCATAGATTCCTCCTTGGTCCTAGGTACTCTATGGCAAGGTTAGGCCTATATGGTAACATCTTGCTCTGTTTGCTGTATGTCCTTCATTCTGCATTATAATGAAAATTATAGGTTGCCTAACTTTAATTTCTAAATATCGTGCTAGTTGCAAGTAGGTTATTTATCAAATATAGCTTATTTATTAAACATAGCTTTATAAATTTGTGCATATAGGTGTACTATGATATTCAGATCAAACTCTGATCAAATCAAGTCTCAATCTGGTTGGGAGAAGCTACTTATTTCGACAAAATAAGTATAAACGTATTCTAAGAAATTACATAAAGGTCAGTTGTAATGTGGGTACAAGCAGTGGCAGTTTGATGATAAGCTTGTTTGCATTGTTTCATAATTTACACAAGGTATTGTATATAATCTTCCATGGGGAGTCAAGTTTTCGTGTTTCTATGAAAATTGAAGTTTCCTATGAACGCCCAATTCAAATTTTGTTACAAATTTGGTCAAAAATTCAATGACACTCAACTAACCTGTAAATAATCCACAGTACGAAATAAAAATGGTGGTTTATATGATCTTCATTTCAGAGCTCCAAATTCACAAAATAAATAGTTTCACCGTCTTGCGCATCCTCTCATTTTGGATTTATGTCATATGACCAGTGGCGTGTTCAGTGAAGGACAGGATCAAGGGGGTGTAAATATATTGGGAGTTCCTCTTCAGATAATGAATAAGAGACGTAAGACATGTAATAGTTTCCTTAATATAATGTTAAACTGTCCGATGGAGCGTGTTGACGATGTGATTACATAGTGATGAAAGAGGATGATTCAGCTGGTACATAATCTGAAGTAGGTTTATGATAAGGATTGATACGCATGGTGATGAGAATGATGAGGACAGTAGCTACTGTAGATCTCATGTTATTACAGAAAACTTGCCTCCCCCCCCCCTTCCCCCTTCCCCTTGTGAAATTATGTATGTAAATGTAAGTAGCGGAGTATACCAGTACACAATATGCTACACAACCTATTAGGGAAATGAACGATGAAAAATGAATTGATCATAAATTTGGGAACTTTTTTGGGAACTTTTATTCTGCTACTTTCATTTTTGTGCAATTTTCTCTGATCTTCGGACAATTTTTTTCTTGGGGGCTAAAGTTGTATTTTTCCATGACTTCGACCCCCATCCCCACCCAGAAGCCTCGTTTTTGGCATACTTTCTTGGGCATGTTTGGCGCTTTGGGCATTTTTTGACATTTGACATTCTTGCTGACCTTCTTCCGGAAGAAGTCTTTCAAACTCGATTGGTGTTTTTGACCACTCATGCTTGCCATCAGTTGTACCGGCAGTAGACATGCGTGCACGTACAACGGTACGTTTAATTTGTTATGTACGTACAACGGTACAAACACATTAGGTGTCACAGATGCCCGCACGCGTACTTTTTTTCTCCCAGGAGTGTTTACGACAATTTGCATTGATATCAGTTGAAAATCCTTCTAAATTACTGTCTAATTTTCAACGGAATAAACGCAAATTGCCCTAAATACTCCTGGGAAGAAAAAAAAGTATGCTGCCCGCACTAAGAGTATGCGGTAGCGCGCAAATGCTATGTTTAACACAGCTTTGATTAGCTCAAAATGATTATGAGGGTGCTAAGAAGTAATAAAGTCACCATCGAAATTACATTACCGTTTTTTATCAACACAATTTAAGAAATTAGAACATATGACAATATCCTATAAAGTTATATTATTTAAAGTGGGTATAAATAAATCTCATAAGGGGTTTTCGTATAAGAGAAGTAACGGAGGAGGGTGGGCTTAAGCATAGTTTAGCCCCTAAATTTGGATTGGGGCTAAAGCCCCCGCTTCCTACGCCCTATATATATATATATATATATATATATATATATATATATATATATATATATATATATATATATATATATATATATATATATATATATATATATATATATATATATATATATATATATATATATATATATATATATATATATATATATATATATATATATATATATATATATATATATATATATATATATATATATATATATATATATATATATATATATATATATATATATATATATATATATATATATATATATATATATATATATATATATATATATATATATATATATATATATATATATATATGTATATATATACATATATGTTTATATATATATATATATATATATATATATATATATATATATATATATAAATATATATATATATATATATATATATATATATATATATATATATATATATATATATATATATATATATATATATATATATATATATATATATACATATATAAATATATATATTATATATATATATATATATATATATATATATATATATATATATATATATATATATATATATATATATATATATATATATATATATATATATATATATATATATATATATATATATATATATATATATATATATATATATATATATATATATATATATATATATATATATATATATATATATATATATATATATATATATATATATATATATATATATATATATATATATATACATATATATATATATATATATATATACATATATTATATATATATATATATATATATATATATATATATATATATATATATATATATATATATATATATATATATATATATATATATATATTATTGGGCTGTGGGTTCGTACGAAGTTGAAGTCCAAACAAAATTAAACTTAAACAGGGAAATAAACTTGCACCTCGCTTGAAATAAATTCTTAATTAACTTGTAAACTTCGAACACTTGCAGAACAAAACGTAGAAAACTTGAGTTCCAATAAATACAGCTTGTAGAAAATCTAACTTAAAACGGACGTCCTTCAATAAACTAACAAAATTCAAAATAGATATTAATAAAACTGCACGTTTTCGTCGTACAAAGCTCTCAAAAATAACAAAATCATAACTTTGACCCAGGAGTGTTCAATGTTTAAGTTTAAACGACGTCTTCTGCATTAGACCCATTCTGCATGTCGCTGAGTTTTCAAAGCAATAACGTCCTCAAAACCGGGCGGAATTCTGGATGGGAGCGCCGCTCCTGGTGGAAGAAAATCCCGCCGTCGGTGGTGTTGCCGAATACTGCGAGGGACAAAATGCTAATGGTATGGACTCCAAACACCTGTAGCGAACGGCTGGTACATTCCACGGTTGTGCGGTGAAAAGGGTTACCTTCCGTGTCAAATCCAAGCAAATTCTTGTACAGGCTCCACTTTTCTTTAAACGCGAGGGCATCGGTATCTGACGTTTGCGTGGCATGAGTGATTGTTTGCGGGTGAATGGCTTCATCGGAATAGCTGTATTATATCCGACAGTATATCTGATTCCGCTAACGGTTACGATGTCGCCCGCCTTTAGGGATAGCGCATCCCTTCCTGGAGGTACCGTGGCATGTGCCGCTACATCCCGCTTACCACAAATTTCGGCTGCCAAATCATCCTCTCCGTCTACCTGTACTTCCAAGAGAGTTTCAGATCCAGTAGGCGCCATGGCGAGAGCTGCCGTGTGGAACTCTCAGATTTTGACGCATTCCGTTTACAATGGCACTGATGTCGCTGCATCACATCCTTTCTGTAAAACTTGGATGCACAATGGGGACATACCTCAGTTCTCGTAGCCCCTGCTGCTGGACAGCTTGTCTTGAGATGCCGCTTATAATTAAAACGAGATGTGAACGATCTATCACAAGGTTCGCACAAATAGATATGTTTTGCCATGTTGATGTTTACTGTAATGTTCAGTATAACCATTATCGTATCAATTTCTTTATCGCCGTTAACTTGTTAAGTAGATTGAATTTACATTTCCAAAGACTCCGCCTCTTTTAACAGCAGACTTACATTCTATTATTCTTTACAGCCTCGACTTCTATTAAAAAAAAAAACACTAAATTTCCACTAAAAACAAAGGCTCACAGAATCCACCATTGTCTCTGCATTGTCATTGCACCTCTGGTCGCTCTACTTATCCAATGCTTTTAAACAATTAGAACTTCAAGGCTGCTAAACAATAAATGCAATTCGGTCGGCTGAGACTCAAAAGGAATATGGAATTGTTTCAATCGGTGTTTTTCTCCACAACAATACTGAACATTTTAAATTTGTATTGTCCATTACTCCGCCATCTCCATACCTCCACCATTTCAGTAATTTCGAACAATTGTTACGTAGTAGCGATGATAATAATGTGTCAAAAGAAAGTTTTCGGCTAATAACAAATGCAGCTTTCTTTATTTGAGAGGTAGAAACTTGACTATCATTATTTTTCTTTAATAGCCCAACCGGTCTGGCGGTTTTCTTATTCTGTCCCTTTTAGACCTATCCCAAATAGTTTTCTTCGTCCTGCTTTTATTTTCCTGGGTGGCTGAGTCCTGAGTGTCACTTTTTGTTACTATACGCTAGTGTAGACTTTGAAATTTTATTCTCTGAAGTTTCAGCACCAGCATTTTTCGGCTCCTTCCTTGGCAGACTTCCACTCTCTTTCCACCAAGTAATATCAGCTTCGCCCTTGTATGGCTTGAGACGGTCAATATGGAATAATTTTGGCTTCTTCCGGATATTCCTTTGTATCCTAACCATGACGTCTGATAGTTTATTGATGATTACAAATAGTCCTTTCCAATTTGGCTAAAATTTTGGGCTCAGGCCCTTCTTCTTCAGTTTTTACGACAGCCAGACAACGTCTCCCCATTTTAAATTCATGCACCGAATAATTGTCATAATGTTTCTTATGGCGAGTCATTTCTTTTCTAAGATGCTTTCGGACGTACCAAAAACAATTCTCCATTCTATTCCGCAGTTCTCCAGCATACTTAATGTGGTGCTTCACATAGTCAGACGGCGGATGATTGCCAGCGTCATCAATTGGCAATCCAATTAAAGGGTCAAGTGGTGTGCTTAGCTCTTTTCCTAGCATCATTTTTTCTTTAGGTTTTTATTTGCTCCACATACGCCACATTGGAGGCAATATTTATACAGGTCTCTCCGCATTTTCATTCAATACACGTGATTTTGTTGCTCTGCTCCAAGTTTTGTTAAATCCCAAGTGTCCAGTGGTTGGCATGCTGTGTAGTAAATACATCAGGCTTCGTTGCAATGAATGTGGTAGTAGCACCTTTAAATAAACGTTTTCTCCCGTCGCATCTTCCCAACGGAGACACAGCAAACCTTCCTTGAGGCACAATTGTTGCATCCGAGCCCAAAGTAAGTTTATGTGAGCACTTTTGTCACTTATATTTTCCCATGGAGGGCGTATTTAGTCTTCTTTGAGTATGGTTATAAAATAATGAAGGTCATCGTCTTCCATTTGTGCTTTGGGTAGGTCTTCAGGGGCCCAATCGTTGGTCTACAAATCGGTGTCATCTTTTCTGAACTAGGCTCGTTTATTACGGCTACTCCTTCAACTTGGAATGTTTTATCGTCAGCTGCGGCTGTGGTATTGGTACTTCTGACTTATCAGAAACAGGTTCCGATGTGGTGTCTGTTCCCTCTAAGACGTGTACTCAGGGCCATCTAGATAGGGTGTCTGCGTTTCCGTTCTTGTTCTCTGTCTGTGTTCGATATGAAAATCAAAGTTTGATAGACTTTCTATCCACCTAGCAGCTTGACGTTTTTGTTCATTGAAGTTGAATAGTCATTTTAAACTGCTATGGTCAGTTCGTAGAAGAAATTTCTTTTCAAGTAGATAGTGCTTGAGATGTTTAAGGAAGGACACTACTGCTAGCAGTTCTCTCCTGGTTGTACAATAATTCCTTCCACTCTTTGTAAGAAGACGTCCCCCGTATGCAATTACCGTTTCTTGTCCATCTTGCTCCTGTGACAAAACGACACTGATGCTAAATTTGCTCGCATCTGTATCCAGCATAAATCTCTTCTCGGCAACCGGATATGCCAGAATTGGAGCCGACGTTAATCTCAGTTTAAGAGCAGCAAACGATTAATCGATTTGAAGCAAAATCCTTTTTAAATTTTCTGTAGTATGTAGCTAGACCTAAAAAGCTTTGTACTTCTTTTACTGAGATGGGCACAGGCCAGTTTACGACCTACCTAACTTTTGCAGGATTAGGGCTTACTCCGTCTCCATATACATCATGTCCCAGGAATTCTACTCGTCTCTGGAAGAAGTGGCATTTATTTGTCTTTAAAGTGAGATAAGCTCCTCGTAACCGTCGAAACACTTCAAATAGGCGTTGTGAATGCTCTTCAAAAGTCTTTCCGTGGATGATGATGTCATCTAAATAAAGGACTGCAACCTCCCATTGTAACCCGCTTAAAACTCTCTCCATCAAAGGTTGGAAAGTAGCCGAGGCATTGCAGTGTCCAAATGACGTCATGGTGAAATCAAACAATCATTTTCAGGTCACGAAAGCTGTTTTTTTCTATCGGATTTATTCATCGGTACTTGCCAATAGCCGCTTACTAGATCTAATGTGGAGAATCAAATAGATCCTGAGCGGGCTTCTATGCTACCCTCCATACTAGGTATTGGGTAGGCGTCTTTGATTGTTTTTCATTGAGCTTCCTATAATCTACACAAAAACGAGTTAATATAGCCTTTTTGGTAACGAGAACAATAGGGGAAGTCCATGGGTTATATGAAGGGACAATAATTCCTCTTGTCAGCATATCTTCTATATGTCTGTCTGCCTCATTTTGCATATGACGTGGATTTTGTTTAATTGGAGGAGCGTCGCTGGTATTTATTTTGTGCTCCACTACACGTGTCTTGCCAACAATATTATCACCCTTGTAAAATATATCCTGGTATTCTCAGAGCATGGCTAAGGTCATACGTTGTTTTTCATTCATCAGGGCTTCCGGATATGGTGTCCCATGGTGAGTTGCGGAGCAAAACTGGGTTCAGTATCTCCAGCAACTCGTTTCACTGTGGATACGTGGTCTTTGGGTGTTATAGCTTCTCCGTGAGTACGAACATCTTGACTTATATCCAAACAACTAGTGATCGGCTCCAGGACTGCATCGTGCGAGTCTTATGAACAGTAACAGCCTGCTGGGTTGGGTTGAATATTGTAACTGAAACCACGTCTTCCGGTGGGTTTATTAAAGCACTCGCAACAATTAGATTGTAACGTTCCACAAACAACTTTGGTATTATCAGTCTACTTCTCGACTTATTCTGACTCCTGACACTGTATCTACAGCCTTTTTTGAGCACATATGTTGGAACAATAGATTCATGCCCGGCTGGGATCACAACTGTTTCAGTTACTTAAATTCTCATTATCGAATTTTGATCAGCTTCACTCTGCATGTATACAAATGTGTCTGCTATTTTCATCTGGTTCGTTTTTCAGTCTATACTACACTCATAATCTTGAAGGAAATCCAAGCCAAGAATTGCATCATTACAGATATCTGCAACATGGGCATTATGATTAAATTTGGCATCGTTTATTTCCATAATTATAGTAACTGTACCTTTTCCCTTCATATGACTGCCATCCGCAAGCCAATAACGTTGTGTGATTTATTGTAAAGATTGTTGAATGCTTACCTGCTTTTTCTGAAATAAGTCTACAGAAACAATTGGTATCGCAGATCCAGAATCCAGCAAGAAAGTAGTTGCCTCCCCATTTGTTTTGATCGGAAGGTACAGTCCGTTAATCCCAATGTTGTCTCTTCACTTTCCTTCCATTGCCTTTTTTGGCGCGTCTGTAGTACTATTGTCCGACTTAGGCCTGCCAATGATCTTTTCTTGGACCAAGGTAAGGCCTACTGTCTCAACCCTGTGGTGTTTCCCTGCTCAAAAATCTGTCCGTGGTTAAATGGAGGAGAGGCAGGGTAGTTATACTATGTTGGCGCCGACTGATTATACTGAAGCAAGGGGGAGCAATATCGCCGCAGGTGACACGGTGATCCGCAATTCCAACACACACGTTGCCTTTGGTCACTCCTCCACCTGTCGGCATGTGAGGTTACTCCACTCGGGTAAGACCGTTCATTTTCAATTTGCAATCTTAAATTTTAAAGCTCATGCCCTGAATACTTTATACGCCACCCACTAAATTTGATCCGGAAGTCCTTGGAAAGATTGAAACGTGCACACACATGCTTTAATTCCTTGAATCAGTGCTCAATCGATATCATAGACCCATTGATGATTTAGATTAAAATTCCAACATTGATGTGTTAGATTAAAATTCCAACAAACTTTCAAGTCTCTTGTGTATAAAGTATGCTACAGGGTTAGTGACATCACCCCTTAGTCCCATTCACTTTTAATAACATTAATTTGACATTTTGTTGAATTGGTTTTGTGTTTCTTCAAAATTTGTTCAGATAAATCATTTTTTTCAGATGGTTAATTTCTTCAGATAGTTAATTTCTTCAGATTGTTAATTTCTTCAGATTGTTAATTTCTTCAGATTGTTAATTTCTTCAGATTGTTAGTTTCTTCAGATGGTTTATTTCTTCAGATGGTTAATTTCTTCAGATGGTTAATTTCTTCAGATAGATAATTTCCTCAGATGGATAATTTCAAGCCATGAAATCCTAAAAAACAACAAATGATTTTAACAAAATACACAAAGAAATTGGAAAATGATGTCAGCCAATGGTGGGCGGCTGCCGGAGCCCGGGCACCCCACCCTCACCCCTTTTGTGAAAAAGTCCTGATAGCACTTTAATCTTTTATATTTCTTCTTGACTTAATCAAATTTTTGAAGAGTTTCTTTACCGTTTTATTCTTCTTTTTTTTGTCCTGAAGACCACGTGATATATCTAATTGAGTATAGGATAGCCCAGCTCTAGATTAAATAAGGCTTAACGTTTACCAATGACCCGTGTTTGCATTGTAGCTCACTGGTTTGAAAACAGGATTAAGTTCAACTGTTGAAAAAGATCACTTCAATTTATAATTGTCAAAACTTACAAGAATAACTGTCAAATACCTAAATGCCTGAGTTACCCATTTATTCTTGCAACTTTTCTGATTTATCGAAAACAATTCAGCCAAACAAAAGTTTTACCTTTATCAGTTTATTTACAATATTTGAGTATCAAAAATGTAATCTTTGGCGATGCGACCACGTTTTGCTGATTGGAAGGGATTTGATGGGCATTGTTTGAACACTTTTTAAAATTAAGTTTCGTCAAATATGCTTATGATAGAGGCGGGGTATGGGAGATATGATATTGCTATATCTAAAAGGTCATGTGTCATTGCCATGTAGTAATCTAACTTTAAACCTATGAAACTTATCACCCGACGTCAACGACAAGGGAAAGGAAAGAAAATAACGTAATACGTTTATCGAAATAAACAAATTAAAGTATTAGATCAGTAATCAAGGAGGTCTATCTAATGTGAAATTCAAAAGAATAAAACAAATGAAGAAAACATTTCAAAATCCTATTCCGTTAAGCAGATATCGAAATTTAAAGTTTGGTATCATTTGTGTGGAAACGACGGAAATCAGTCTAAAACCAGTCGTGATGTCATATCCTCAGATTCCTCAAAATCGTTATGTATTCTATCATATTTTGTACTGCAATGTTATGGCTTAAAAACCATGGAATATATCAGGAAAGTGATAAAAAACATAATCTATTAAGGTCATTTATAATATACCACCTGAAAAATGGTCTAGGAGAATATTTCAAATGGTAAGAAATTTAAATAAACTTTTTTTAAATTTAACAATTGTTACAAATGTGAGGATGAGAACGCCAACTTTTGATAGTACACTTACTACACCAGTCATTTCTAAACAGAAAAAACAGAGCTTTCAACTTGGATAGGCCTAGATATTTGAAATCTTTCTTCACCTGTTCACCATTTTCTTTCTTTTTAAGTCCTTTTTCATATCAGATGGAGTTACTTGAGCCCCAAACTAATCCTTTGAATAAAAAATGTGCTGTCTTCTATTTGAGTGTTTTGCCGGTGACATTTATAATTGATAATCTTTTTCAGAAAGAGAAGTAGGGAAGAAAGTGAGAAGGCTGCTTGGCGGGATAGCAGCCACCAGCGTATTATCTTGAAGGGACGCAAGAAATGAAGGAAAAGAAATTTTTGAAAGACAAAGGTTTACCATACAATTGACCTAATAAGTAAGAATTTATTGGTATTTATCTCTTCATAGTATATATTTTCGCGAAATCGCTTTTCCCCCACTTTCCCTTAAAAAATTGTGTAAAGTGACATATTTTGTTTGATCTATAGGCTCCGCCCCCTATCCCCCATGAGATCAATTTTCCACTCTTCCCCCATGACCACAATCCTGTTTCTGCCACATATATTTTTAACAAACCAATCGTGCCCCAGGCTTGAATAGCTTAAAGATGAAATCTCATCTCCAAAAATTTGTTTGACCAAATCACTAATAAAACCGGTGCAAAAAGAGCATCAATTCCGCTGCGGTGATTGATTGGCTTGTTGGTGTTTGTTAAATATTTGAATTATCAGACTTTATTTGACACGTACGTTATCCATGTAAATACGATATCCGGCCTTTAAAGTTGCGGCAGCGTATATGTGCTGTCTACTTCTCTCATTTCAACGATTTCGTATTACTTGTCAGAACTCTGCAATACATCGGGAGAGAAAATCCCTATCAAATTCCTCATCAGATCAGGAGATAAATTTACCTACGTCGCTTCAATTTAAATTTCTCAATGCGTAGTTAGCGGTGTCAAATTTTTTTAAATTGCCAATGATAACTATAAATGAAAGTTTAATTCCCTTATTGTTTGATTCAATTTGTTTTTATATTTTCCTTTATCTGCATTCACCACGCACATCATATTTTGAAATTTTACCAGCAAAATGAAAAAGAGAATATGATATTATTGAAATATGTGCATTTGTCTGTTGTAGACCTTGTCCTACGTAACAAAAATTTTATAATTGATTTCTTAATTAATTTAATCTAAAAATGACACTTACTAATTAAAGAGGCATTTTTTTCCTACATTACTGTTAAATTTGAAATTTGAAAAAATGATTTTTTTTATCTCCGCCAAATGTGGTAGATCGACTTTCACTTTAAGTCTGAAGCAGGGAGCATACACTTCCCTGGTCTAACTAAAACTTGATATCAGCTCGATTATCTGGGGAAACGTGGCAATGCACACATGTAATGCATATATGATACATTTATTCTATTCTATATTTAGACCTACGTGTTTTTCCTTTTTCTTTATTCAGAGCGGCAACTTCATACATGCAGTAATTCTCAAATCACTAAAAAAAAGATCCATGTTATGTGGAAATAGGGGCGCGATGAATGACCCACCCAGCGCGCACATTACACACTTAAGGTAGAGTATTCACTTTTAAGCCCAATTTTAAGTCTGTTTGCTTATTCAATGTTTTTGAAAAGTAGTATATAATCCACTTGATATGTCATAAAAAAAAACCGTTAAGATCATCCAAGCTAAAATTGATAAAGTTATACTTTTATTTTTTCCACTGCGATTATGTAAAATAGTGGTTGCTTTTTAGTCTTGCTTTTTATTTTGTTATGATGCTTATTAGATTTTTAAAGTGGTAATGCTAGTGAAGTTGCTTAAGGGAAAACGGGGTGACGGCTTTTGGTAAATCATACAAAACAATTCTTCAATTTTTAGAACAAAATTTACATTTTGGCTCCAAAAGTCAAGTTTTCAATTAAGGACTAAAAATCTTCAAATATGGAACAAAAATCTTTCATTTTGAACCACATATCTTTAGTTTTTGGACCAATTATCTTCAATGTTTGGACTAAAAATCAAATTTGTGGAACAAATTAAAAATTGACAGAATAACAGATGAAGGGTCAAAACTCTTTTACAATTTTGTACAAAATGTACAACTTAGCTCCAAACATGTTTTGTTTTAAACCAAGGAAGTTTACTTATATTTTTAGAGGCTAAAGGAAAAAATGAGTATTAGTATAACTTTAACCCAGAATTATTGTTACTATTTTAAGACTTTAATTTGAGGAATTTAATGCTCCTTCAGACAAGGATCACTTATGCATATACCTTTAATTTAACTTCAAATATACATTTAGACGATTACTTGAGTAAAATTATATTCATTCGTTTTTATTTATTTTCAACTCCACAGGAATCTTTTGAGACTACTGCAGTGGCGAATTTAGGATTTGTAAAAGGGAAGAACACGAAGTGGTAATTTTAAGTTGTGAGAAGATATTGCCGCGTTAGTGGCAATCCGAGGCCAGCTAAAGGGCCCCTGATGGAGTCCAGGGACAAAGCCGCCAATGGGGGTCATGGGGCGCTCCTGGAATATTGAATATTTCGGGGTTTAAATTGGCCGCAAAATGACTCAAAACATGCTTAATGTTCAAAAACATTTTATTTTAATTTGTCAAAAAGTGTTGGATGTATACCCCCCCCCCCCCCCTTCCCACTTTTTGATCTACGCCCATGGTGGCCGAGGTGTGCGTTTTCCTCAATAATTACTAAAAAACTAAGCTCCTATCTATAATCGTGGATGTAAGTCCGTGGGTGAAAGGTGAGGATGTCCTACATCCTTCTGATTACCCAAAAAACTATCCAAAGTTTGTTGTTTAGAACACCTCTTTTTTCTAGAAGAATCGTCCATGATTTAATATAAAATCAAGTTTAGCTTATATTTAGCTTATGTTTACGTTTAGCTAGCTGTGTGATCTATTTTAAGTCTATGTATAAACGTAATTTTAACCATTGGTGTTCACTCTACTATTTCGCCTTACATGATTTGATCAATTGACACTAAAAGATATAAATTTGATATAATATAATATTATATAAATTAACATTTATTCCCAACATTTTACAAACGTTTTACAAACGTTATAACAACGTCCCTAAACATCAAAAAAAAAAAAAAAAAAAACGACTCCTGGAGTCTACATTTTGACGTTGTTGTTTTTTAAGGTTCAGGGAAAAAAACGTTATATCTACGAAAGTCCAACGTCCGCTCAACGTTTTTGGAACGTCTTTTTCTTAGCTGGGATATGACACTACCCACGCTCAGATCACTCTTACCATTCCAATTTTTTTGGGGGGAAATGATTAAAAGGGTCACTAGTTCTGTGACCTTTGAAGTTTCAACCCCAGTGTTTACGGGACACAAGTTCATGTACCAAGTATGATACAAACATAGGATTGGTATAGATCTTGCACTTTCGGAATTAAAAGTGGAACAAAAATGTACAAATTAGTACATAATTACCCCCTAAAATCACATATTTGACCTATGACCTGTGACCCTTGACTCTAATCACTGAAAAAATTTCTACAAAATTTCACATTTATCGTACCTATTGTATGACACAATTCATGCTCACGTCACACTTACTATACCATAACTACAGGGGGTAATCGTGAAAAGTGGTCAATAGCTCTTTGACTTTTGACCCCAGAGTTTACGGAACACAAATTCATGTACCAAGGTATAATGATACAACATAGGGTTGATACAGGTCGTGTATGTTTTGAGTTTAAACTGGTGCAAAATTTTGCGTAAAAAGCACTTATTTGACCTTTCACTCTAAACCTTTGAACTTTTGACCTCCAATTATGTTTAAATTTTGTTAGAATGTTAAACTCTACCCACCTATGTAATTTGTAAAGATACCAAGTAATTCCTTCAAAAGATGAAGCCATCACCAAAAACTTGTTTCATTTATCCTTTAATCTTTGTAATCCCAAACCTTGGAGACAAAAGTTTTGGACCAGGAGTATCCGTCCACCAATTTTGGTTTATGTGTGTATTACAGTTTTGATTTATAAGCGACCCAAAATTAATTGTTGCTTCACGCGCACGCACACACACACACACACACACACACCCACACACTCACACACAGACACACGGACAGACGCAAATATCACCCAATTTTGTCCCGTTCCAAAAACTTATGATCCCTAACCCCTAATATGAGGTCATCATATGAGATCAACCTTCACCAGCTCCCCTAATATCAAGGGGCGGTCATGTACTGTAGGATGTATATATAAACAGTTATTTGCCTATAGGGATTTCATCACGTGACTTTAACTCAACTGGGCCCCATGTGGCAGGGCAGCGGCGTTGTTGCGTTTCACGCGTCTTCACACGGCCCAGTCACTTCACACGTACAACAAACATACTACATGCTAAGCTACTAGTACCAGTTCAACGAATTTTACTAACTGCAATATTTTGTTCGCTTCCGATTTTACTTCATATTTTCTTTAAGTTTTATATACTCACAGGGTATAAGAAGAGTAAGTGTAACGTTAACGCCAGCTGATTGTTCGTTATACTAAGACAAAGCCTACATACCGGATATAAAGTGCTCGCTGCAAATCATATGAACCGTAAGTTGAAAACCGTCGCCTCGTACAGCGGAAACCCACTTCGACTCACGTCGATCAGGACCATTTGGAAATCAAGAAAATGTCTTTTTATTCCCCTGTACACATATATTAGTGCAAGCAACGGCATAGCAAGGTTCCGACATAATTATCTTACAAAAATAATCTTATTCAACAACACGCAAACGTATGTAAGACAAAATGGCGATGTAAACAAAGTCATGTGACCTCATGACGTCTGCTGAAACACCCTTATACAGCAAAGTGACTACAATATTTCATCCCCACATATATGTACGGAGCCCAGGAAGTGACATAGGAACAAAATTATCTCGTTCTCACAAGATATTATCTCGTTACCACAAGATGTTATCTCGTTCCCACGAGATGTTATCTCGTTCCCACGAGATATAATCTCGTCCCCACGAGATAATAAGCTCTGCACGATTATGTACAAACGGTTAGTCAGTTAGTAACGGTTAGTCAGTTAGGCATTCAAATAGCACAGGTAAATTAATATTGAACTTCGAGATACTGTGCACATCATGTTAGGGTCGTTGCGTAAAATTGTATGTCACTTTATTCAACCCAACCACGTATCAACACTGGAAATCTTTACGGTTTTTTCGAAATAGTTGCCACAAAATTTATCAGGACAAATAAGTGGTTTGACCTGTAAGCTTTGACCTGTAAGATCAGTGATCATGTAGGAAGCATACCTACTTTGTGCAAATCACTTTTCACCATCTCTTCAATTATCAGCATTATAAGTCTAATGGCTCTCTCAAAACACCTGGCACAAAATTACCAGATTAAACACCAATTTGACCTTTTACCTCTATGCTACTGATTGCAATAAGTGTGGCATGATATATCATGATGATGCCGATGATGATGCTGTGGTGTCGATGGTGTTGCTGCTGATGATGGTGACATTGATGATATATCATGATGATGTCGATGATTATGCTGTGATGCCGATGGTCTTGCTGATGATGAGATGGTGATGACACTCATTAGCCAATGATGATGATGATGATGATGATGATGATGATGATGATGATGATGATGATGATGATGCCGATGATGATGCCGATGATGATGCTGTGGTGTCGATGGTGTTGCTGCTGATGATGGTGACATTGATGATATATCATGATGATGTCGATGATTATGCTGTGATGCCGATGGTCTTGCTGATGATGAGATGGTGATGACACTGATTAGCCAATGATGATGATGATGATGATGATGATGATGATGATGATGATGATGATGATGATGATGATGATGACGATGACGACGACGACGACGATGATGGTGTTGGTGATGCTGATTTTAATGAAGAAAAAGAGGAAGAATACAAGAAGCAGAAGATGAAAGAGGCGAAACAATTCCACGCGTAGTTGCTCGCACAGTTGGCCACACAATTTTAGGATGAAGTGGAGTAGTATAGTAAGCTAGTTGTACTGATCTCCTGATTAATCTTACTGAAATTTACTGTTAAATTGAAGAGAGATTTAAACAGGAGAACACTGCTACTTGGCAGTAGCACTGATCTTCTGTTTAATGCATCTCCCTTAAATTTGACAACAAATTTTAGGTAGATTAAACAGCTAACTGACTATACTACTCTGGCTGGAAAACAGAGTTAACATAGTGTGCAGAGGTGAAAAAAGTCAAAGATTGAAAGACGGGAGACGTATCATCCGTGAACCCCAAACACGGTGCCGTAGCTTTGAACTTTAGCTTTCAATCAAAAAAATGCTCAACCGAAAGCTGGGGGACGTGTTAACCGTGAACCCAAAGACGTTGCCGAAGCTTTCACTTTATCTTTCAGTCTATTTTACACCAAATGCCGCGCACGGGCGGAGCCCCTTACTTCACCTCTAATCCACCTCTTCCATTAAGTCCCACCCCAAAGTCCCACCCTCAAAGTCCCACCCCCAAAGTCCCACCCCTAAAGTCTTACCCCCAAAGTCCCGCCCCCAAAGGCCCGTCCCCAAAGTCCCGTCCCCAAAGTCCCGTCCCCAAAGTCCCGCTTCAAAGTTACGCCCCAAATATCCCACCCCCAAAGTCACGCCCCAAAGTCGCACCCCTAAAGTCCCACCCCCATTTCTTCTAATCAAACCAAACATCCTATTTGCCCTTGCAGCTGCTAAAGCACTCTGCTTAGAAGGTTTCAGATTACCAGCAATGACAACACCTAGATCCCTTTCTTGATCAACACAACCAAGATTTGAACCATTCATGCAGTAATCAAAAGCCAAATTGCTCTGACCAAAATGAATAATTTTGCATTTATCAACATTGAATGACATCTGCAATGTTTGGGACCATGAAACTAACTTATCCAGATCAGTTTGCAAAAGTGAAGAATCCCTAGCATCATCAACAATCCTGTACAGCTTAGTGTCATCAGCAAATTTACAAATCCTGGAGCCAAGGGAAACATCAATATCATTACTGAAGATTAAGAAAAGAAGCGGACCCAATACAGAACCCTTAGGAACACCACTTGTAACCTTCTTCCATGGAACCTTCACCATTACCAACTCTTTGTGACCTGTCACCTATTCAAAAATATATCCAACTGGCACACTTTCCCTCCACACCAAGTGCTCTTGTTTTCATCATGAGCTTGCCTAATGGAACCTTATCAAAGGTTTTTTTTTTTTATAATCTAAATAGATAACATCCACATTATGACCAGAAGCAACTTGTTTAGTAACATCATCAAGAAACTCCAATAAATTAGAAACATAAGACCTTTTAGGTAAGAACCCATGCTGCGACAAATTCAACAAATCATTGACCAGTAAATGATCAAGTACAACATACTTAACAGTGTACTCCATAACCTTGCACACAACACTAGTAAGATTCACTGGACTATAAGGCAAACTGTGGTCACCCTTTTTAAGAATTGGAGTGACATTAGCAATTCTCCAATCACTAGGAACAACACCAATATCAAAGCACTTTGAAAAGATAATACTTAGAAGAACAGAAAGAACACTCACGTAAGACAGCAGGATGTAAACTATCTGAAGCGGGTGCTTTATTTGATTTCAAACCTTTCAACTTTTAAGACACAACATCACCTAAAAAATCAACATTCTTAAGAGCGCACACTAAGATATTCCATAACATTATCAGAAGGGGACTCCTTAGTAAAAACAGACACAAATTAGTCATTCAAAACCTCAGCCATATCCTTACCACTATTGATAGTAACACCATCATTACCCTGTAGGGGACCAACAACCTCCTTGGTTTTTTGCTTTGAGCAAACATACGAATTAAACGACTTAGGAGTAATCTTTGGACAAACGTTTTTCAAAAAGCACTTTAGTATCTCTTATTAAACCCTTTGTAAACTTTCCATGATCCTTATACCTAGCAAGCTTCGCAGGACACCAACTTCATTTATAATAACGCCACAACTTCGTCTTTTTCCGAACAGCCTGCAAAACCTCCCGAGACATCCACACTGGCCGATTACGCCTACAGACTTTCTTTAATGGGACAAACCTATTTACAGGCTCCAAAACTATAGTCCGGAAAACATCCCATGCTTTAGAAGGATCTAATTCACGGAACAAATAAGTCCAATCAAATGACAAATTATCTTTTAGTACAGCAAAATCAGCATTCTCAAAATCTAAAACCAGTTTATTAAGTGGAGAAACCTTTGTGAAACAATACAAATCAAAACTAGGGAGGTCATGATCACTACCTTACCGCTATGATCACTATACCCTACCTTACCGCTATGATCACTACATCCTACCTTACCGCTACTTAGCACATATGTAACCATACTTTTTTCACTACTGAAAATCAAATCCAGAATTTGAAATAGTGTTTAAAATAATGAAATAGAGTTTAAAAAATTGATAGTATTTATGACAAATTTATCAATGATGTTACACAAGATTTTATGAACAAGAAATTAAGATTAAGTCAATTGCGTCAAAAGATAATCAAGCTTACTACAGATAAAGAAAAAGCTTTAGAAAAACTTTAAAAGAAAATTAATAAAACCTCACGACCCCCGAAGATATTTTTTAGCCTTCTTTATTCGCAGAGGTGAAGGATGCTACCGCATATTTGTCTATAATAAAGAGCGCAAATTGGTTTTTCCCAAAACAATTGAGAATTTTTTTAGAGAAAATAGGCAAAAGCTTGAAGACTATGAAGACTAAAGAATATGATAGACTAAGTTTGGTTGAAATTAAATCGAGGAATACAAATTTTAGAGAATTAGTTTTTTCTTATAAGGGAAATCTAAGAATAATGGGCAAATTTGTCCATAATAAAGAGCACAAATTGGTTTTCCCCAAAACCATTGAGATTTTTTTAGAGAAAATAGGCGAAAGCCTGAAGACGCTTTGTCAAAACAATATGATAGACTAACTTTGGTTGAAATTAAATCGAGGGATACAAATTTTAGAGAATTCGTTTTTTCTTATAAGGAAAATCTAAGAAAATAATGGGCAAATTTGTCTAAAATAAAGAGCTCAAATTGGTTGTTCCCAAAACCATTAAGAATTTTTTTAGAGGAAATAGGCAAAAGCTTGAAGACGCTTTGTCTGAAGAATATGATAATTTAGGAGCATTTAAAACACAATTTACATTAAAAATTGTAGAAGGAAAAAAGGTTATAGATGAAAATGGAAATCAGGAAATTCAGAAAAAATATTTCCAGCTCAGAACAAAGTTAATGGAAATTCTTACTAAAAAATCAACGCCTGAAACAATAATCAAACTTATGTAGGATATGGAGGAAAAATATGAATATATTTTCAAATAGTCTGGCAGTGTAATTCTTGATATCAAAAATATCTAAATAGATATTGTATAATTTAAACCAATATATGGTTTAGAATTTATTCCAACCCCAAAATGTATGTATAATGAAAATTGTGCATTAAATATCCAAAATAAAGATAATAAATGTTTTTTTGGTTAATTCTTGCGCATCTTTCCCCGGTAGAGATTAATAAAAGTAGTTTTTTTTTACCAAAAAAAAAAATGAACACAAAATAAGAATATCCAAGTTTTCAAGGCATTAAAGGAAATTCCAAAGATAGAAAGGAATAATAATATTGCTGTAAATGTGTATCAATGTTCAACTAGTATAAAATCATTGAATGATATACATCCCATATAATACAGTAAACAAGTTTCTAGTATCAACGAATTAGTCTATTCTATTTATACGACGAAGTTGCATCAAAAAATGGTCCCATTGTGCCCCGAGATGGTCACTATTTTCTCATAACTAAATTTAATAGTTTATTTTATTCTATTTCTAAAGCTGGTCAGGAAAAATATTTTTGCGATTTTTGTAATCAACATTTCACTTCTGAAAGAATACAAGTTGATCATCGTGAGAATTGTATAAACATATCAACTCCAGCTTGCAAAGAACGTTACCCAACTAAAAAGATCTCAAAAATGCGTATACCAGGAAACATATTTAAATTTTCATTTATGCAGATTTTGAATGCATTCTTCAACGGAGCCGACAGGCCTCTGAATCCCTTGAGTCGGAGCCGGAAGGTGACTTAATGGGAGGCTCCCTTGAGTTGCAAGGCTCCAGTGACAAAACTAAAATAACCCATGAGCACAAGGTTTGTAGTTATTTTTATGTGGTTGTACTTAATGGTGAGATATTCATATCAGGAATGATTCACAGCTACAACAGAAGAGGATTTGGAAAATCTTGGATCAAAGCTTTAACAATCATTATCAGTAACTTATAAGAAAATAAGAAACCACATAATAGCAAATGAAAAAAGAATTAGTAATGACTCCAGAGGATGAAAGAATCTTAACAATGCAACAACTTGCTGGATATATAAGAAAAGGTTCTTTGGAGGTTAACTAAAACAAGACAGCCCCCATTATAAAGTGAGAGATCATAATTACTTTACTGGCAAGTTTCGCGGCGCAGCGCATGATAGATGTAATACAAAACTTCGTATAGAGAAAGATTATTTATTTATACGGGTCTTTTTTCACAACCTAAAAGGTTATGATTCTCACATTATCATTTCTTCTTTACAAAATAACGAAAAAGTAACCTGCATTCCTCACAACTACGAAAAATATATGGGATTTGAAATTTACTCTTCAAATGGTGCACTGGTATTCAAAGACACTCTCCAGTTTATGTCTTCTTCTTTGGACCAAATTGTGAACAAGCTGTATGAAATGGTAAAGGTGAGGAGAAGTTCCATTTTCTTGATCAGTGGCGTAGCCAATCTGCAACATCGACTGACTTTGATAAATTTTGATGAATTTATTTTACCGTAAAGGCGTGTACTCTTATAAGTATATGGATTCTTTAAAAAATTAAACGAACATCACCTGCCTTCAATCGAAGAATTTTATGACGGTTTGAATAACAAAGAATGTAAACCAGAGGTCTATAAACATGCGAAAAAAGTATGGGAAACATTCCAATGTGCAGCTATGAAAGATTATTACGATCTATACCTAAAGACAGATGTCTATCTTCTAGCAGATGTGTTTGGAAATTTCAGGACAGTCAATGAACGATTGATCCTGCTCATTACTTTACAGCTCCAAGTTTATCATGAATTTCATTGCTCAAAACATCGAAAGTAAAACTTGAATTATTCACAGAAGATCAAATATATATGTATCATTTCATTAAACAAGGAATTTGAGGTACTATCATTACAGTATGTGCTCCTCGCTACTGCGAGACAAAGAACAAGTGATCAGAAGAAAAATTTGACAAACAAAAAGGAATACCAAACTATGCACAATACTATGATGTGAACAGTCTATACTCAACTGTTATGACCCGCAAATTACCTGCTGGCGATTTTAGGTGGGCAGAACTATCAAATGATGACAAAAAAAGAGAGTTTTTAGATAGATGTTATAATAGGAAATTTATCAAACAAGGATGCATAAGTAATAGTTGTGATGATTTTCACACTGGGTGCATATTTGAAGTGGACCTGGAACCTTCTAAGGAGGTTCTCAAAAGCGGAAAACTCAATGATAACCCCCCACCTCCATAAAAGATCAAAGTTAAAGACGAATGATT
>JAIGNY010003820.1:197500-285000 GCA_020152595.1 Chiridota heheva
TAGAAGTTGATCAAGTCTCTCTCAACGTATTTGATAATAAACGTTACATTTGCGAGGACAAAATAACTACACTACCATTCAGTACCGCATGGCCGCAAATGTAATAATACTTATGCCCAATGAAATGAAAATAATTTCTCTAGTTTTTCGGTAATCGCTCGGAGTATAAAAATCACTCAGTTTTGGATCATTCTTTGTTTGAAGTTGAGGTGGAAAATCAAATTGATTACCAATCATTATATAATATTCTTTTAAGGCGATATCAATATTAACAAAAGTTTAATTTGCGTGAGCTTCATTTTGCAATCTATCATTTAAATAATGGAGATATTCTGTTCTTTTTCTGCTCCATTTATTTCTTGCTTTGGTGGAGTGTTCAAATGCTAAATCATGTCTCTTTCTTTCCTCATCTGCTTGTTTTGAAAGCAAACTGCTATATATATAATTAGAACCACTAAAGGCAAGTGCATTGATGGCACCTCCTACCATCATAGCTATTGTCGTTGCCATTGTCTTTTATAAAAAATAAAATTTTAATTCAAATTGTATTTTTCAGCCATTGAGTCGCCTGCTGGCTTTCTTGAATCGCGAGGCTCCGCTTATTTATTATTTACTATGGTTGGCGGTAACATTTCTTGATTAACAAGCCAGTTCTGTGGCATTAAGGCAGAAACAGTTATAAGGGCCAACTTAACACCATGTTCAACATCAAATTTTCCGAGATCCGGTGGTTTCATTTTGAGCAACTTTTTAAAAAGAATGCTATAAGCTAAATTTATTCCACCAATAACAGCGCCATGATATACGGTATTCACAATATTATTTGTATCCATTTTAAAATGTATGGCAAAATTTAAAAAAGAAAGAAAATTCATATCAAAAAGATTTTGCTTTTTTGGTTTTGTTTGTGTTGTCTCGAGTCGCCTGTCATCTACCGGGGCTCCCTCGTGTCGCATGGTTCACTCAAGTTGCATGGATCCCTGGGTTACCTTTATTCTGGAGCCTTGTACCATGTATAGAAGGCAATACCTGCAACAATAACAGCACCAAAACCTATAATTGTGGAGTGAAAAAGAAGGAGCCCTTCGAATTGGAGTCGCCTCGCGGTTTCCTTGAGTCGCCGCGAGGATCCGACTCAATGGATAGTTCTCTTCGGTTGGAGTCAGCAGCCGGCTCAATGGATGACTCCCCTTAAGTCGGAGCCGCGAGGCGACTTAATAAATGCTTCCCCCGTAGGTGGTGACTATTCTTTTAATTCATATTGTTTAAACTTTTCTGTCTGTTTTCTGTTGAATTTGGCAAGCTTTTTACCTACAGCAAGTCTATTTGGATTCTTTTTCTTAAATGCATTAGTAACTTTTTGAACTTCTTTAATATGTACCTCTTCCTGCATCGCAGATGTTCATCTGCTATAGCGAAATACTACACGAACCTAAGGATTTGTTTATATCTTGGCCTAATCTTGCTTCATATCTTACATACAAATTAATAATATTCTCATTTTTTAGCTTCTTAACACCCTCAATAGTGTAAAGTTTACCAAAATATTTTTAGAGCCACCACCAGCTATCACGCTGGCGATTTTACATCTTATTGTTTATATGAAATCATCACATTTTTCTGAGCCGCCTGTTTGTTTTGGCTCAATGCTAGGCTTCCATTAGTTGGAGTCGACAAGAAGCTCAAGGGAGTCGACAGGCGACAGACTGTATCTTTATGTTCCCATAAGTCGGGGGAGAAGGGGGTTTTGGCGCCCCAAAAAATGCTCATAAGAGTAAAACGTTTGGCACATTTATCTAAAATGGCAAGCACCGTTTAGAGTTTACATTTAGGAAATTGCTTAAAATCAGTGTTATCAATCTAGGGGCAAAGCCGTGCGTTTCACGCGATTTTGATTGTAGAATATTGCTTAAAGGAATGGTATCGTTCCATAAATACATTCAGAGGTGAACGCCGCCGTACTTGTAACGTCTCTTCCGGTTCTCAATTTTTCCTATTGATCGCGAGAAATGTCCGATGTTATCAATCGCACATCCGCCGGACTGAACCTACGGGCAAGTTATGTTACCAGCACAATAGCGCTTCACTTTTGAATCATTTCGGGACAATACCTTTCCATTAATTTTATGTCAAATTGAGGGTCAAAGCTTATGTTTCTCGTACTTTTGGTAGGTAAAAATTGTTTAAAACTTGTGTCAAATCTACGTGAGAAGTCCTGTTAGAGGCCCAGGGGAGAAGCGCCCGCAGGACTACGTAGGTCGTGATTTTGTTAGCAGAAAATTGCTTAAAATTGGGTGAAATATTGGGGCGGAGACCCTGGAAGTCCTGTGTTTCTCGTGATTTAATTAGCGGAAAATTGCTTTAGAATGTCACAGTGTCAAATTTGGGCCGAAGTCGAGTTAGCGGCCAAGGGGGCAAAACCCCAGAATCCCTATATGTTTATCGTAATTTTAATGGCGGAGTTGCTTTAAAATGTCACAGTGTCAAATTGTAGGCGAAGCCCTATTAGGGACCATGGGGGAAAACCTTAGAAGCCTTATACGTTTCTCGTGATTTTAATAACGGAAAATTGCTTTAAGATGTCACATTTTTTAAATTTGGGGTGAATCCTTGTTAGGAACAGAAGACGAGGCCCCCGAAGGCCCTATTCGCCCGCGGTGAAGCCCCATAAGCCATATATGTTTCTGGTTATTTCAATAACGAAAAATTGCTTTAAATTGTCATTGTCAAATTTAGGGCAAAGCCCAGATAGGGGTCGAGGGGGAAAAGCAAGCAAAGCCCCGGAAGCCCTATACGTTTCTCGTGATTTTGATATCTGACAGTCTGAAAATTGCTTTAAAATGTCACAGTGTCATATTTGAGGAAAGCCCTGGTAGGGACCAGGGGGCGAAGCTCCAGAAGCCTTGTACGTTTCTCGTGATTTTAATAGCGGAAAATTGCTTTAAGAAGTAACAATGTTAAATTTCTGGCGAAGTCCAGGGGGCGAAACCTCTGGAAGCCCTACCGTTTCTCGTAATTTTGATACCGGAAAATTACTTTAGAATGTCACAGTGTGAAATTTGGGGAAAAGTCCTGTTAGGAAATTAGGGGACGAAGCCCCCAAAGCCCTATACGTTTTGGAGCTTTATACGGTTCTCGTGATTTTGATAGCGGAAAATTGCTTTGAACTGTCACAGTGCCAAATTTGGGGCGAAGCCCTGTTAGGGGCCAGGGGACGAAGGGGAGCTCACGTTTCTCGTGATTTTGTTAGCAGAAAATTTCTTTAAAATGTCACAGTTTCAAATGTCATATTTGAGGGAAGCCCTGGTAGGGACCAGGGGGCGAAGCTCTACAAGCTTTGTACGTTTCTCGTGATTTTGATAGCGGAAAATTGCTTTAACAAGTAAGAATGTTAAATTTCTGGCGAAGCTCAGGTAGGGATCTGGGGGTGAATCCCATTAGCCTTATACGTTTCTCGTGATTTTGATAGCGAAAAATTGATTTATAATGTCAAAGTGTCAATTTGGGGGCGAAGCCCTCTTAGGGGCCGAAGCCCCAGAAGCCCTACAGGGTTTTTTCGATTTTGATAACGTAACATTTTGTTAGCAGAAAATTTCTTTAAAATGTCACAGTTTCAAATGTCATATTTGGGGGAGGCCCTGGTAGGGACCAGGGGGCGAAGCTCCAGAAGCCTTGTACGTGTCTCGAGATTTTGATAGCAGAATATTGCTTTAATATGTCACAGCGTCAAATTTCGCCCGAAGCTCTGGTACGAGCCAGGGAGTGAAGCCCCAGGAGCATACGTTTCTCGTGATTTTGATAGCAGGAGATTGCCTTAAAATGTCACAGTGTCAAACTGGGGACGAAGCTTTATCAGGGGCAAGGAGCGCAGCTTCGAAAGCCCTATATACGTTTTTCGTAATTTTGATAGCAGAAAATTGCTATAAAATATCAGTGTCAAATTTGAGGCGAAACACTCGTAAGGGCCAGCGGCGAAGCCCAGAAGCCCTACCGTTTCTCGTGATTTCGATTGTGGAAAATTGCTTTAAATCGTCAGTGTCAAATTTGGCGCGAAGCCCTGTTAGGGAACCAGCGGACGAAGCCCCCGAAAGCCCTATACGTTTCTCGGGATTTAGATAGCAGAAAATTGCTTTAAAATGTTACGGTGTAAAATTTGGGGCAAAGTTTTGTCAGGGGCCCAGGGGACGAAGCCTCGGAGGCCCTACACGTTTCTCGGGATTTTAGTAGCAGAAAATTGCTTTAAAATGTCACAGTGTCAAATTTGGGGAAAAGCTCTGTGAGGGGCAAGGGGCGAAGCTGCGGAAACTCTTCACGTTTGTCGGTTTTTTGATAACGGAAAATTGCTTTAAAATGTCAGTGTCAAATTTGAGGCGAATCCCTGTTCCAAGCTCTGAAAGCCCTGTACGTTTCTCGTGATTTTGAGAGCGGAAAATTGCTTGAAGAGGGAATCTCGTCACGAGAAAGTTACTCAACAACAACACCAGTAAATTTGCTACAGCATGGCGACGTCACTTCCGTTGCAACTTTTGATTGGGTTGTCAGTACGTTTGTGAACGTTGACTTGTATCAGTTTATTGCATAGTTTTCATCACATTAACACGAGAACTTGCCCAGTAGCGTGTTGGTTCATGTTCCACTTGGGGGTGGGGGCTAGGTCCCCCCCCAAAAGCAATGCTCATAAGAGAAAAACGTTGGGCACATACATCTTAATCGACATGCACCGTTTAGATAGCTGATCAATTGATAGAGTTCATTGGTTGACTTTAAAAAATCCATAATTTCATTATCTGCTTATAGGCAGCCGTTAGAGTGTCCCCGGTATTTCTCATTATTTTGGAGCAGAAAATTGCCTAAAATCGTATCAAATCTAAGAACGAAGCTTTACGTTCAGTGTCGTCGCCAAACCTAGAAGTTTTTTTTATTTAATTCTAATTTTAGGGGGGGTCAAATTTGGCGAAAGGTATTTGTCTTTGTAATCAGTAAACAATACTATTAACCACTGCTGTATACATTTCTCAGTGCCACCAGTAGATATTTATTATTAGTGGGGCTGGACTAACATTTGCTGGTGTTTACTGCGCGTTAGCGCTATCCGATCGCAAAGCACCAGAATTCCGGCGTGGGGTCCAGGATCTGCTTAATGGCCCGTGGGAGGGTCCCGTAGCGAGCCCCTGGTAGGGGTCCAGAGGGAGAAGCTCCCAAAAGCTGCAGTGTATTTTAACCCTTATCATTTGAGTCATACCAAGATCTAACTTCAGCCCAGCGGCGCCACCGTGGTGAGAGGAGGGCTAACCGTACTAGCCCGGAAGAGACGGGTCCTGCACTTTAAGAAAATAATGACACAAGCATTTTATGAAAGTACCCCTTGAAAGTAATTTTCCCCTCCAAATCATAGCTAATGAGCCTTATTTGCTTTTCATTTTGTTCGTCAGACCGCCAAATATCATGCAGGTTGGCACACCACTCAGCCAGTAGGCCTACATACGCGATAAAAAGGCTTGTATTGAGATGATACTATTGCGGATATATGATTTGACGGAAACCCTCAACTTAATTTGAAAGCATACGGCTGAAAGGGCGATTCCCCATCCACTGCGGGCTGCAACTGAAATTTAAATACAAATTATCGATCCGAATATTGCTAGTGGCAGCGGCCTTTTTTTAATTTGAAAATTGAAATTTAGATTAAGATCCCGTGATATCCAGATATCAAAAGATTTACGACCAAATTCGAAAGAATTTGAAAACTTTTAGAACATTATATGCAATAAAATCGGGGCATATAAGACCAAAGTTAGTGAGGATTTAAGTATTGAATTTGAATAATAGTAATGTTTTATGAAAAATAAAAAAACGTTTGTGAATTTCTTTCATTCTCCTTCACCATTTGGGGTATTTGTTTGGGCCAGAATTATATTTGGAAGTGCCAGAAAGTCACGCCACTACCTACGTTTGTTGTCATTTTGGCTGTGTTGTAATAGAAAGTTGCTTAAAATCAGTGTTTAAATTTAGGGGTCCAGGGGTAAATCAATGGTAGGGGTCTAGGGGCGAAACTATGGTAGGGTCCAGTGAGGGCGATGCGATCTTTAGGACGATGTCTGCTTTTCAAGTGAGTTTGATTGCAGAATATTGCTTATTGTGTCAAATCCAAGTCTTGCGTTTCTCGTAATTTTGGTAGCAGAGAATTGCTTAACATTAAATTGTCTCAAATCTATGGACGGATCTCCGACTGCCTGGGAGGCCGCAACCATGCATTTCTCACGATTTTGAGAGCAGTAAATTGGATTGGTAAATATTGTCTCAACTCTAAGGTCGATGTCCTGTTATGGGTCAAAGAAGAGAAGCCCCCGAAATTCATGGTTTCTCGTGATTTCGAAAACTGAAAATTGCTTAAACTCATGTCAAATCCAGGGCAAACAGACGAAGCCCTGCGCTTCTGATAGCAAAACTTAAAATGCTTACGACTGTGTCAAATCTAGGGCGAAGCCCTGATAGGGACCAAGAGGCGAAGCTCCTGGAAGCCCAACAATTCTTGTGACTTAATTCAGCTTAGTACCGTACCCACTTCAATAAATGTCAAAATCTTGAACCGCAACTAGAACTGTAGAATCATGCGTGAATTATGTGGCAAACATTATTTGCTCAATGGTAATTCAGTTCACAAGAAATCATTTCATACTGCTATTTTCTGTAATAACTTAGACCTATTGTGGAAACCACTGCGTTTGGAAGTAGCAGCTTCAACTCATAAGTTTTTGAATGATTTGTTCGGTGTTCCTCTTCAAACTGTTCAGGATATATTGTTCTCTTTTTTTCTTTCAAATGAAATTCACTTTCAGATGTACTGCATCTTTCATTCTCAAATTAATTGATTACCAATACAAACTCTTCGTTTTCACTCATCGGACTGGTGCCCTTATTATAACGTTTTTTCACACACCTGGGGTCCACCCCTATTAAACATTTATGACATATTTTTTTATTTGGTTTTTCTTTTTATTAAACATTTATTATCATTATTATTGTTATTTTGTGTTGTATATAAACCCCAGAATTAAAGCACCGATGATAACAATTGATAATGCTATTTTTCCATTTTAGCTTCTATTGTATCAGTTCCTTCTAATTTAGTTTCAACACCCATCCCTTTAACATCCGTTCCTGTATCTGGTTGGCTGCTGTATTCTACCCCCCGAATCAAGAACTGGAGGTTCTGCCGTTCCTGTAGACCATGGGCCAAGTCACTTTTTCTTGCCGTTTCGTGGTCTCCCTTTTAGATCTTCTCAAAACTAGCCTGATAATTACCCACAAAATATTCTGTACACGATTTTGCTTGTTCCCAAGCGCTATTTCTGCTCCCTGAAGCGAAATTCTAGTAAATATTGCCACGATCGCCCGCAAGTGCCCAAAAATGACCAAATCATTAGCCAATAAGATCGCTCAAAAAAGACAACATTGCAACACAGGTCAACACAGGTCAACGTAAGTAAACAAAAATGGATGACTATGAAAATGACGAAGCTCGAACAGCGTTTTGTATCATGCATATTTGCCATGGAACGGGAAAATTGACCCCGTTTACGAACAAAAGTTGGCAAAAATTTGTAGACTGTGCTAACAAATGAAAGATTTTGG
This sequence comes from Chiridota heheva, assembly GCA_020152595.1. Lineage (NCBI taxonomy): Eukaryota > Metazoa > Echinodermata > Holothuroidea > Apodida > Chiridotidae > Chiridota > Chiridota heheva. The sequence goes on from JAIGNY010003820.1 coordinate 205,136, forward strand.
ACGGAAAAGAAGCTGAAATTGCCAGTTCTACCACTATTTCTGTAGTTATTCCGGATTATGCATGTTACCACAGGAACTGCTGTAAGCGGTTTTGCGATGTTTCGAAAATAAAGCGAGCCGAAAAACGGAAAGCCAAGATAGATGCAACTTGTGAGTATTAGAACATTGTAAACTATAATTTTGTTGATTTTTTATTATTTGCAAGGTTTCATACATGTAAAATAAATTTGATCGCGCATTTTGGTCACATTGAACATCAATAAAATTCAGTACATTGGCCCTTGGCTGCTCACTGCTGTAGTGTTTTAAAAACGGGTCAGTATTAAAAACGAAATAACGTTAGGCCTACGTGAAAAATCATGTTTGAATGTTCTTTTCATTGTTACAACTCTGTTAATTTTCTACTAAACTTCTCTCAAGAAGTATTATGGAAAGATAAATCTTCCAAGGTGTTTTATGACTTAGCTTTGTAGTAAGTACTAGTAGTACTACTACTAGTACTAGTTAGGCCTACAAAGTACAAGTTTAGAATGTTTGGAACGACAAAACAAAAGGAACACATGAATTATGATGGCTATATAAAATTGTTTCACAGCTATGTGAATATATTTCATGCCTATGTAAAATCATTTCGCCACTACGTAAATGTATTTCATGAAATTCATGGCGATTCAGTTCTTCGCTTTCCTTATCCAGCCATGTTGACGCTCTACGTCGGTCAATAATTTACCACATCAGAAACCTCTGGCGTATTCGAAGATTTATCGACACAAACACATGTCACCACCTAGTTCGTGCTTTAATCACATCCAGGTTGGACTACTGCAACTCACTCTTTACTGTTATGTCTCGTAGAGACTTGACAAGATTGCAGCGTCTCCAGAATAGAGCAGCGCGTCTGATATTCGGTGCTGGTAGACAAACTGATCCAGGTCCATTGATCAGCAAGCTACACTGGCTACCAATATCAAAACGGGTCACCTACAAAACACTTCTCTTCATCTACAAAATCCTGAATGGTGAGGCGCCTTGGTATTTAAAGGATATAATCAAGATAAGAAAACCCGCACGTGAACTCAGATCGAGTAATGACTCCACCCGACTTCACATACCCATATCCAATTCTGCCATAGGTGACAAAAGATTTGAAATACTTGCATCCAGATCCTGGAACACTTTACCCACCCACATGAGAACTTCTCCATCCACCACAGTATTAAAAAAACTCTTAAAGACCCACTTATTTTGATATTTTTCATTTTGTTTTTATTTTACTTTGTAAGCGCCATGGTACTTTGGTGAATGGCGTATTTAAATAACATTTATTATTATTATTATTATTATTATTATTATTATTATTATTATTATTATTATTATTATTATTATTATGTAAAAAAAAGTTGCAGCTATGTAAAAATATTTCATGGGTTTTATTTCGCAGCTACCTGTGTAAAGATATTTCATAGCTATGTATAATTATTTCGCAGCTATGTAAAACCATTTCATGGCTGGGTAAAATTATTTCTTGGCTTTTATTTTGCAGCTATCTGAAAGTACTTCGCGGCCATGAAGAAATATTTCATGGCTATGTAAAATTATTTCGCGGCTATGTGAAAATACTTCACAGCTATGTAGAAACATTTCACAGCTGTCTGAAAATATCCACGGCTAAATGTATATCATTCCGTGTCCAAATATTTTACAGTGATATGAAAACTACATGGCCATATAACTGTTTTTTGTAAAATACATGATGTTCTGATCATACTTCCGGTTGTAATCATTGCCATAGGAATGGGCTGAAATTAAAAGTAGTGCTTGCATTTGTTTAGTAAAGCTACTTACCATGGAAGTACACTGTAGATCAATAAGCTTAATTGCAAAAAACCCACATAAAACCACCTTGGTGCTGGCTCTGCGGTTGCATACTCAACATCATTTGCCAAATTGAACTATGGTTTGTTCTTAACATGAAAATTCCTGTTACAGTCACGGAGCCGCTCCAGGGTTTATTTATGAGATCATAAAAAATTCCCTTCGCAACCACAGATTATGAAAAATTGCCATCACAAGCGCCGAGCCGCTCTATGCCAGGGTATCTCTGATTTAGGAGCCTCATTCATAATTATTTTAATTGAAAAAATATGTGTTATTCGCTATAGACTTCTATTCTAACAAACTTTATTCAAATTGTTTTTTATCTATTCTGTACTACAATTTCTAATACATTTGATCATAATGATTTTCTAAAATATTCTTTTTATGTTAGCTGTGTATATTTTTTAAAACTTTGTTGTCTATCCACTATCATGAAATTTTACCCTTTTTGTTATTCATAATTACAATAAAAGTTAACTATTATCTTTTTTATCTCGGCCGTGCTGCGATTTTCAAGTTGAAAGACTTGTTTATGATTCCTTTTAAAAGCTTATTTTATCTGCTCTTAAATTGCTTTGATCTTAAATGTGAGAATCTTGTTAATAATTCTTAGATTTATTGAAAACTTTTTTCCAAATGATTCTTTGAATAGATATTTTAATCTTTCAGTCCTGCAATCTTCGATGTGGGAAAATGGGGATACTTGTTCATTATTCTTATTATTTTTTATTTATTATTTTATTATTGCAGTTATTTATATAGCGCCTCTCCCGTGGATCGAAGCGCTTTACAATAAAATTGATAATACATAGACAAACTCTTAATATACAATATCAAAACAAATTTAAAACATTTGCAGGACAATATAAAAACATAAAAGAATTAATGAAAAATAAAATATAAACAAACAAAAAACTAGATGAATAAAACAAGAAATAAAATATTATAGACAGCATAAAACTTAATCAGTAGGAAAAAGATGAGTCTTAAGGGCCTTCTTAAAAGTATAAACAGTTTGAGCCTGACGGATTGCAATGGGTAGATTATTCCACAAACGTGGTCCCAGGACAGAAAAGGCGCAGTCCCCACTGACACGATTAGTTCTTGGCACCACAAGGCGAGTGACATCCTTGTTGGCGGATCTTAGACCAACGCGTCCAGGCTTATAAATATGCAGCAATTCTTGAAGGTATGAAGGCGCATTCTTTTTAATGCAGTTGTACACATGCAGTACGATCTTGAAATCGATTCTCTGCTGGATGGGCAACCAATGAAGAACACGCAAGAGGGGGGAAGCGCTTGTACGTCTATCAACACAAAAAATTATGCGCGCTGCGCGATTTTGAAGTCTTTGCAAGCGTTGAAGGTTTTCACGTGATATGCCACCAAGCAGGGAGTTGCCATAATCCAGCCGAGAAAGGACGAGAGATCGCACTGCATGAGCACAAGTATTTTGATCAATGTACCGTCTGATTCTAGAAATATTACGCAAATGAAAATTAACAGTACGACAGTACGACATATTGAAGAGATCTGGGAATTCATATTCATACAAGGTTCAAACATGATACCTAAATTTTTAACGGATGATGGAGGAATAATCACAGACCCACCGATCCTCAAATCAATGGACTTGATGGAATGCTTTTGTTTTTTTTGATGAAATGATCTTTCTTATTTTTTTTATCTGCTCTCTGCTGCAATCTCTGATGTGAAAACCTTTAATTACATGTATAAGTCTTTCATTTAATAGTGACAAAAAGCAAATTTTAAATAATTTTTGAAATAAATTTTTGTATCTGCTTCAACCTGCTATCTCTGATTTGAAGACATGTTTATACTATAATGCCAGCAATTAAAGGTATATAATTTTGTGGGTTCCGAACTTCTTGGCCAACCATCTTGTTCTTTCTGACTACTGGTTTTGTTAAGTACCTATAATTTGTATTACTCCACACTGCAATAAACATATCTCTGTTATATATGTATATGCCAAGAAAATATCTTAACTATCTGTTTTCTTCAATTTTTTCAGCTGAAACTTCAGAGTCTGACAATGACCCTCCAGAGAAAAGATTGCTGAGGTCGAGTGTAGAAGCCTTACCAGAGTCACTGCCAGGACAAAGTTCTGTTGTGTTGCCACCAAAGTGCATTATATGCAGGAAGGAACAGTTCACGAAAATGAACAAGCTGACTGGTAAGAGAAATAGAGAACGTCTCGTCCAATGTGAAACTAAAGAAGGAGGTCAACTTTTAAACACAGCCTTGTTAAAACAAGACAAAGAATTGCTACTGCATATTGAAGGCAGAGATTTAGTAGCACTTGAAGCCAAATACCACAGGTCATGCTATTATAATTATACCAGGAAGTACAATTCTAAACTCTAAACATGATTAACTTGATGATCTTACATATGCAGGTTCATACCAAATTTTCTCACAAAATGTGATAACTAAAAGCATAATTGATGGGAAAGAAATTCTGAGGTTGTTAAAGCTTAAGAAATTGTTCATAAAAACTAGATGAAGAAGGTACGGATGCATCAGCTTACACATCCTTCAGGCTGAAGCGGAGATTGCGTAAAACTTTTCCCCAGTTATGTTTTTCTACACCTTTAATGCGTTCAGAAAGCGACATTGTATTTATAGAATCTTTAGACATTGATGATGTTGTGGAAGATGTCGTCCAAGAGTCATCAGAGAGTGAAGGCAGTGCAGTTATTTCATTTGATCGGGAAAACAACTTTGCACATCATGAACAAAAAAACTTGTTTGCAGCTGCACACATTCTCAAATCTTCAATTGAGCAAACTGCTCCTGTTCAATCACCATGGCCCCCGTTGGCAAGCAACTTTACTGTTGAAATGGCAAAGCAAGTCATAAGGCCTCAGCATTTTAATTTTATTGCATGGACTGTTGGCAGTTCAAGTACTCCAGAAGAATCTGAATTTGTACAGGTTCCAAAGGTAGGATGAGAACAGAAATCTTTCAATAGCATAGGACATTAGTGGCATCAAGGGGAAGGAAGCTAATGTCAAAACATTCTTCTTTGGCAATGACAGTGTGTCACCTAACTGGCTCAGCAAAAGTAATTGGCATTCCTAATGGTCTAGGCCATTGTACTTCACACTCGTCAGTTTTGCAACATGATACCGCATTGGCTTAGCAGCAAATTGATAAAGGAAGCATGTCACTACCAGAGGGGCTGCAGCCAATATTTACTACACTCGTCTGGGATAATAACGACTTTGGTGAAGAGGCCATAAGTGGAAAAATACCACTCATAACACTAATGGAATCATCATTCAGTACCCAGATGGTGAGGAAGATCCAACCAACGCAGCAATTCCAGAACCAGACCATGAAGAAAATTATAGAAAATCAAGGCATCGCTTAATCCAAACTTTTCCACCATACATAACACCATACTATGGACAGAAAAAGAAAGGCCCAAGCTCCTTTGGAGATGAAGATAAGGTAGAAGAAAGTTATTATATTTGTTACCAACAACAAGCTAAAGGTATTGATTTTGCATATGTCATCATGAAGTAGGTATCTTTAGGATCCAAATGTTTGCCTGGATGGACAGGATTTAATACCCTCTTGACAAAAGACATACCTGCAAAAGCACAAATTAGATACCTACCGATCATTGATGCAAGTCCCACCGATTTTGATACAGTATACACAATTTTAAATCAAAGTCTTCAAATTGCAGACAGTCTCGAACAAGAATCAATTGTTGTTGTGTTTGAAGAAGCAATTTACGCAAAGGCTCAGCAGATTCGTTGGAAAAACAGTATTTTTATGGAGCGCATTGTAATTTGTATGGGAGAATTTCACACTGCCATGACTTTCTTAGGCTGTATTGGTAAGCGTTTTAGGGATGCTGGTCTGCAGGATATTGTGATAGAATCTGGGATTGTAGTGCAGGATTCAATCAATGGGGTTATGAATAGATACCACTATAATAGGAGTCTGAGAAATCATAAAATTGTAGCAGAGGCAATGGAGAAGCAGAGGTGGAAAATGTTCACAAGTTCTTTAGGGGACAGTGAAAGAGAACAGGTCACCAACTTGCAAAGAAAATTGGAAACATCCTTTCCTGAAAATAAATTTACTGTTTTAATCAATTCAGCACAAGTGGTAGGGGTAAACAGTTCCGTGGAAATGACATTAGTTAATTATAGCTTAAGTCTGGGATTTTAGCTATAATCATACCTCAGAATGAAAATATTCTGATTGATAAGGACCAGTCATTAGTCAAACATGACTACTGCTTTCTATGCTATCAATCTTCGTTCTGTAATTATGTAAGGTATTTCATTTATGAACTTTATTAAAGATATATGGGCAAATAAAGGCAACTTCAGTGAAATTTATTTCAAATTCACTGAAAAACATGAAGGCAAAAAATTTCCTTAAACTCGGTTAAAAGACGGCCATTTTACAGCTTTTGCAAGATTTGGAGCAAATGTGTAAATTTTTGTGTCACTCTTTTGATGTAGAAATGGGACATAATGTCCATTTCCTTCAGTAAATCCAATGTTTTTTAACCTTCTGCCATTTCTCTTTAAAGAAGTAGAATGTTTAGAAGGGATTTTGATGGTCTAAAATTCAGGGATGAATTATAAAGAAAAACCAAAGCTTTATGAGGTGTTTTTTCATTTATAGTACGTCACATTTTTTCAATATACAGTATATGTTAAAAAAATGTCAACCTTTGATTACTTACAACTTAACAACTACACATGCTATTTTCAAAATTAAAAGACTAGAAATTGATGTTCTTTTCAATCAGTGATTTAACACAAAACTTTTGTATCTGTCCATATAGGTTATTAAGGTTAAAAAATTGGATCTAATTTTTTGTTTACATTTTTTCTGATGAGGGGCAGAGCGGACTCCAAGGGGGCAGGGTGGCCCCCTGGGGGCAAGGCGGCCCCACAGAGAAGCGGGGCAGGTCGCCCTGTGAAAAAGGAAAGCTACGGGTAATTGATAAAGTTATGTGTCTTGTTTTTAAATGTATTCATAATCAGGCACCAGCCTACCTCAAACAGCTAATTCAGTTCCGTAAATCCACATATAATACACGCAGCTCATGTAATCCTCCTCTTTCTCTACCCCGTACTCGTACTTCGTTCGGTTCTCGTGCATTTTGTTCCATCGGTCCCAAACTATGGAATGACCTGCCTGATTCAGTAAAGTCTAATTCATCATTTATCTCATTCAAACGTAACCTAAAAACTCACCTTTTTAAGCTGGCCTTTAATTAATTTTTTAATTTTATTCTTCTTTGGTTCTTTTGGCAGTTTCTCAGTGTGTTTTATTATTCTACATCTTGATTAGAAAGCGCGATAGAATATCTTTTTAGTAATGGCGCTGTATAAGTACTTTATTATTATTATAAAAGCTGACCAGTTATTGTCTTATTGCCCTTCTTTATCAAATTGTACAAATTTATTCTTTGAATTGCATAAATTTGCATATCATTAGTAAATTGCCATTTTTTCAGAATTGTGCAACTTTCCATCTTGGGGACAACCATATTTCTCATACTATACCTCTAGACTAAGTCTCCACCAAATTTCATGTAGATCTGTGAGGGAGACCACAAAACTCAATTTTTAAAGGCTTTTTTGCATCTTGGCCCATGGTCTACTGTATCCGGTATGCTGCCGTATTCTACCCCCGAATCAAGAGCTGGAGCTCCTGGAGCTGTGATAAAATTTATATTATGGTCATTACCTATAGCAAGGTCTTTAGCTACCATAATATTATTGTTGTAGCTAATTTGATTATCTATACGCAAAAGCATATTGCTAAGAATCATGTACAAATCTTGACCAGGACTGAAATCTAAAGGAGTTGAGGAATAGGTCAGGGTATCTTGATAGCGTTGAATGGATGATGGAAGATCTATAAGAGCAGCCATCGCATCCTCAACATTACGAATAAATTGTTGCTGAGCATCCAAAGTACCACCGCCAAGAATTTTGCTGCGAGTTTGTGCTTCAGCACCTAAAACAGCCCACACAAGTACACGATATAGTTGATATATGTCGTTGATATAGTTGATACCAAGGTCTGTGAAACAATCACTAGTTGGTTTGATTATTTTTAAGTAATCAGTTTCCATATTCGATGGTTAAGTGATGTAGTCGACGGTCAGCATTACTGCCCGGTCACCAAATGACATGATTTCTTTATCATAGTAATTGCTGCTGAGCTTTGAGCAGATGATGTTGTTAGCCACAAACTGGATATGGTGATAAGTGGTTGAGCACCACTTCCAGGGTATCCCTAGTCCCTGGTTTGGAACACCTGGTGGGGTCCACTGGGTAATTTCCGGCAAAATCCCAAACTCTTCAAACAATTGTTTTAACGCCCCATCACTGTAAGGGTCAAAGTTATCCTCATCTGGTAGACGAACTTCAAGTCTTTTCAATATTCTCCGTATGGTGTAATACACATAAAAGCGATAAACCATGCAAACCGTCCAGTGTTTGTAGTTAATCATCTGCTCGGTAAAAACCCCACATCCATCTGCGGCAATCCACAGAGCAACGTTTAACTGCGTTTACCAAAATATCATGTACGCTGTGTATTCGGTAGTTTATAAAGATGTTTTAAAACTTTGCCGAGAAGTACTGATCTGATCCGCCTGGGTATATCCGCTGTTTTGTTAGATTACTCACACCCACAGTCTCACCATCCTGCCAAACAGGAGCCTCTGGCATATGTCTGGGGTTGAAAGATGATGGGGCGGGGTTAAATGCTGCCATGTTTCATATATATGTGTATATATATATATATATGTATATATATATATATATATATATATAATATATATATATACATATGTATATACATTTAAATATATTACTTAACTATTACTAAGCACTAATTAGGCATTACTAAGCATTACTTAACTATTACTAAACATTATTTAACTATTACTGAGCATTACTTAAGTATTACTAAGCATTACTTAACTATTACTAAGCATTACTTAGATATTACTAAGCATTACTTAAGTATTACTGAGCATTACTTACCTATTATTGAGCATTACTTAACTTTTACTGAGCATTATTTAACAATTACTAAGCATTACTTAACTATTACTAAGAAATTTTTTAACTATAACTAAGCATTAATTAACTATTACTGAGCATTACTTACCTATTACTGAGCATTACTTAACTTTTACTGAGCATTACTTAACTATTACTAAGCATTGCTTAACTATTACTAAGCATTACTTAGTAATTACTTAGTACCTGTGAGGGCAGTGACAGTTCTATGTGTTTGGAGCCCGGCGCCTGTATATGGCTGCTGATAAAACGGGCTTGTGACTCCCCAGGGAGTGAGAAAGTTTTCAGGAGAGTTAAGGCCCAGTGACCAGGGTAATAATTGTAAAGCGCTTTGATACAGTCTATGACAGTCTAAAGCGCTATATAAGCAATACGATTATTATATTATTACTTAACTATTACTGAGCATTACTTAACTATTACTAAGCATTACTTAACTATTACTAAGCATTACTTAAATATTACTAAGCATTAACCAACTACTACTGAGCATTACTTACCTATTACTGAGCATTACTTAACTTTTACTGAGCATTACTTAACTATTGCTACGCATTGCTTAACTATTACTAAGCATTACTTAACTATTACTGAGCATTACTTAACTATTACTAAGCATTATTTAACTATTACTGAGCATTACTTAACTATTACTAAGCATTACTGACCTATTACTAAGTATTACAAAACTATTACTAAGCATTACTTAACTATTACTAAACATTACTTAACTATTACTAAGCATTACTTAAGTATTACTAAGCATTATCTAAATATTACTAAGCATTACTTAACAATTACTAAGCATTACTTAACTATTACTAAGAATGTTTTAACTATTACTAAGCATTACTTAACTATTACTAAGCATTACTTACTCAATTGTGTACTCAAAAGGTAGTCCACTTTTTAACACAAGTAATTGATAGCTTATCACGGATCTCTTGCCACTTTTCTTGTGGAATGCCACTGTTTTCTCTCATAAGTAGATCAAAGCAATAAGCTGACTTGCAGTGCAATAAAGCAACCCACTCAATTTGTTCACGTACATCAGTAACAGCCAAGCTCCATTTTTTGAGCTAACACCCATAGCGTGTGCTGATGATATCTACCTAAAAAAGCTCAAATTGATAATGTTCTCCTCTTTGTCACAAGGTCACTTTCTGCAGAACAAACATTGACTATGCAGAGAGTAGGTATACCTTGGTAACGCTTGCTTATGATTTCAAGTTTTTTTGCAATTTATCACCAGAGGGATTTAGAAAGAAGACATTGCAGTCGTCAGAAAGGGACTCGCTTTGTAAGTGTGTTTGATTGTAAGACCAGGTGGGGCATAATATGAAAATTCTGCAAATACGCCTGGATAGCTGGTTTCTAAAAGGTTCAACACATACTGTGTCTTTCCAGAGCCTGTTTTACCGCATATAATTGCAGTGTGGAATCTCTTTGTAACTTCATTTTTATATAGTTTTTACATCTAACTCCACACTCTGGCTAGGCGACCGTTCTTGATAAGTAGTTGTTTATCCGAGAGGACAAAGTAGTACATATTCACTGTACCTTCATCTGCAGGAGTGCGGTTGATCTCCAGAGTCATGCTTACACTGCCGTTACACAACTTGCGGCCGTTACAGATGCGCAGATCAAGAACAAGTGCGTGGTGTTTTTTGAGATATTCTGATAAATCGATGTGATGTACACCGATGTCCTTAACAACTAAGCCTACCTCAGAATTAAGACCCTCGCCCATGGACAATCTACCTGAGCCGAATACCTTCTAAGTCTCGTCCTAGTGCTGGTATGGGAGAACGCCTTGGACATATAGCTGGTTAGGAAGACCTGCAATGGTTACACTGACCTTAGTGATATCGGGGTTCACCAAATTCTCAGGTTTTTGTGCAAATCCACCATCATCAGCTGGTTCAACGAACAACAGGACAACACCGCTGGCACTGTGTCGAGGTCAATTCAAAGGGGTAGCCTGAGTCCACACAGAACTAGTGAGGTCTAACATTTCTCTCCGGTGCCTCTGTATATCTGTGTAGTTTACCTGGTAACTCATTTAACATCTTATCTCGGATCTCTGCTGCAAGGCTCGCTTGATTCATAACATCAAATTCCAGAGTTAAGTTCTTCAGAGTGTAGGAAGCGTTGGTGTTATCGTTTGTCATGATAACCTTCTCGTTAGGTGCAAAGTATATGATGTATTCAAACCAATCGTGCAGACCTGATGGGTGAAATGAGGCGTGGCCACTCAAGAGACTAAAATCTAATGGTATAGCAAATTTATTGCCAAAAGCTTAAGCAATCGCATTTTCGTCCTTATTATTAGTAGCTTTATCACCAGCACCTACACAAATTTTCAGACAATGTTCTTTGGTTATGCCCTGATAGTCGGCGTTAAGTCTCGTGTTGTAGGAGAGCTATAGGTCTGCATAGTTTTAGAACACATCTGCGCTGTCCAAACTCATGACAACCTCACCTCCAAGTTTTACCTCTAGTTTGCCCACAATGTTGCGGCCTATGTTGTTGATAATAGTGCGATTATAATCTGTGCTATCCAGAGTAAAGGTCAGTTTGACTGTGCCTGGGACAATGCCATCATGCTGCTGCAGCTTCGGGAATTTAATAATCACATGATTACCTGCTGTGGCCGTTGGGGTTATCAAGAGTAACTTGATGAGTTGGGCGTACATCTTTTACACCCAGACCTGTGCGAGTCCGTGTAGGCGCTGGTTTCTTTCCGTAATTCATCTCCATATTGAATACATTTGTCATATGTCTAATATGAGATGAAACTAACAGAGATATACTATAGTTCTCAGAGGTATTGGAGAGAAACTCTAGCTATAAAGAAACTTGCGAAAGCTGCAAAGGTGTCTGAAGATGAACCCCGTGCTTGGCTAGAGAAGCAGGCTATGTGGCAGATCTACCTACCTCCTTCCCACTATATACCACAATCTAAGTTTAATATTTCTACACCAACTCAAGTCCATCAAAGCTGATCTCTTGTTTCTACCGCATGACAAAGTTGGACGCACGACTTATAAATATGCATTAGTTGTGGTCGATGTTGCTAGTCGGTATAAAGAAACTGAGCCTTTAAGCTCAAAGCACTCAACGGAGTTTGCTTTTGCATTTACCCGCATCTATAATCGTGGTTCTCAAGATTGGTTGAAACTACTTCAGGTGGATCCAGAGCGTCATTTCATGGGTTCTGTAACTGATACATTGAAGAAGCATGGTGTTAAGGTTAGACGTGGAATACCAGATGTTCACTGTGATCAAGCTTTTGCAAAACGGTTTAATCGTACACTAGCAGAGCGGTTGTTTAGACATCAGTATGCTCAGGAAATAAAATTGCTTAAGGGAGAGAGATCGACAGAATGGGTTGTTTCAGCTTTGAACACGAAGTCACACGACTGATCGGAAAGAAGGCTGTCGATGCTATCAAAGCTAAAATGGTGAAACAGAAACCAGCATCTCCAGCCCTGTTGGCTTGGATGAGCAAAAAGTACCTATCGATCTTGTAATGCGTTATCTATACCAACCACGAAATTAAAAAATGATGTTGTTGCGATGACCTATTAGAGACATGGTGTGACAACCTATTAGAGAAATAGCATACTATAGTATAGCAGCGTATAATAAATAACTTAAATATAACTGCACTTCAAAGAGAGAAAGAGTCGATGCGTTGAGAAACTATGTGGTTCAAAACAATATCCTCCTTGATGACCCATCAGGCCAAAGAAGAATTCATATTAAAAAGGACTACATAAATGCCATCATCGTTCATAGGTATATGCCAGCCCGCAGACCAGTTCCTACTCCGAGAGCGCGAAGGCCTGTTCCTGCACCAAGACCTATTCCTGCACCGAAACCTGTGCCTGCACCAAGGACCTGTGCCTGCTCCAAGGTTCAGACGGGCCACTGGGACAATTGGCAATTACCCCCGCAGTTGGCAGATGAATATCGCAGATGAGCACCGATTGGGTGCTGACCCATTAGCCCTGTTGGACGATTTTCGCCCCGAAATTCACCGGAAGGTAGCGGAAGAGGTTGGAGCCCTTCGCGGGTTCAAACTTCAGTTAGCACTCAGAGTGGGGCTGAAGAAGGATAATGGCGATGGAGAAACAGATTTCACAAATAGAGTATTTTGCAGCCATCAGATGGATATCCTGCAAGTGGATAAAATTGATGCAGCGCTTAACAACGCTTTCCCACGCATGATAGAATCTCCAGATAGAAATGGACTCGGAAAGGATCAGGATGGATTGTGGATAGAGTGAAGGACCTCTGGCTGCCAATTTCCCGGTACCAACCATTTCGAGGTGGGTCCTACACCGGTTTGCCAAAAGAACTCAAAGCCAAAAAGACTATCATCAATGTGAAAAACCGTGATGATAACTGCCTTCGATGGGCTCTCCCATCTGCTCTGTTTCCAGCGGAGAAACATCCAAAGACATGTAGCAAGTATCCCTCAAAACACGGCTTTAGTTTTGAAGGAATAGAGGCTCCAGCTCCACGCTTCCAAATCGGGAAGGTTGAAAAACAAAACAATCTGGCTATTAACGTCTTCGTTAGGATAAAGGGGTGATCCTTCACAGACCCAGCCAACAAGACAAGAACATCTCTAGGATGAACCTTCTATTAATTGAGAAGACATGTAAGTTCCACTACACGTGGGTCAAAAGCCTCAGTCGCCTGCTCTTTGATCAAAGTGCCAATCAAATGCTAAGGACTTCTGTAAGAGGTGTCTGCATGGCTATTCCAGGGAAGACCTGCTCGAGGCCCACATACCTGATTGTATGGAATAAGCCAAGGGCTGTACGTATTGAGATGCTAAACAAGGGTGAAAGCAAGCTGTCCTTCCAGAACTATCACAAGCAGCTTCCAGCGCCCTACGTAATCTAGGCAGAATTTGAGGCACTCACTTGTAAGATAGATGGTCCTGGATCCAACCCCGCACAATCCAATACCCAAAAATCAACAGCACGAAGAGTGTAGCTATGGTTATGTTGTGGTACGGTGTGATGATCGCACAAAGCCTCCCGTAGTATATCGAAGACAAGATGCGGCTGAGAAGTTCCTTGAGGCTTTGCAGCAGGAAAAAACTAAGATCAAAGCAGTTCTGGCAAACCCTCGACCTATGATAATCACCAGAGAGGATTGACGCGCACACCGGACAACACAGGATTGTCATATATGTAAAAAAAAAAAAAAACCCTACATGGTGACTCTGTCCGCAACCACTGCCATATCACAGGTAAGTACAGAGGTGCTGCGCACAATGCCTGCAACCTGAAGCTGTGCATGAGCTCCAAAACAACCACAATCCCAGTTGTGTTCCATAACCTGAGGAGCTATGACTCTCACTTGATCATGCAAGCCATCAGCAAAGTGGAAGGAAAGATAACCTGCATCCCCAACAATATGGAGAAGTATACATCCTTCTCCCTAGGTCAGTTGAGGTTCATCAATAGCGCACAGTTCCTGCTTGAGTCATTGGATAAGATGGTTGAGGCCATCGACTCTGTTGACTTCCGTATCACAAATGAATATAAACCGAATGATAAAAAGAGACAACTGTTATTGCGTAAGGGGATTTATCCCTATGAGTATATTGATTCCTGGGAGCGGTTTGGGGAGTGCCTACCTCCGCAATATGCCTTCTATAGCAAGCTTACGGAGGAGCATATCTCCAATGAGGATTATCAACATGCGCTCCCGCGTTTGGGGGCATTCGAATGTGATGATATGGGAGATTATCACAACCCAAACCTGCGGACTGATATGCTTCTACTAGCTGATGTCTTCGAGATATATCGGAAGACTTGCTTGCGGCAGTATGGTCTGGATTCAGCACACTATTATACAAGCCCTGAATTATCCTGGGATGCACTCTTGAAATATAAAGGTGTAGAATTGGAACTGTTAACCGACTATGACATGCATCTGTTCTTTGAGAAAGGTATGAGAGGTGGTATTTCCATGGTATCCAAGCGCTATGCTAAAGCCTACAACTCCTACGTCTCAGGCTATGATGAATCCAAGCCTAACAATCATATTCTCTACCTAGACGCAAATAACCTGTATGGTTGGGCGATGAGTCAAGCACTACCCACGGGTGGGTTTGAATGGGTGAATGAAGTGGATACGCTCTTACCCGATGCAGAAAAGGGTTTCATACTCAATGCATACCCACCTGCTCCGGAACGTATGAAGGTTCCGAAGGAGTGGTTGTCAGATTATCAGCAAAGGCTTCTAAACTCGTCAACTGTTGTTTAAAATTTGGTTCCCATAATCTCTGTGATAAAAAGCGCTATGCTGTGCACTACTGAAATTTACAACTCTACCTCTCTCTAGGTATGAAGCTGACAAAAATACATTGCGCAATTTGGTTCAACCAAGGCAAGTGGATAAAACCCTACATCAAAATGAATACAAAACTCCGCAAGAAGGCCAAGACTAGCTTTAAGAAGGACCTCTACAAGCTGAAGAACAATAGCGTCTTTGGTAAGACTATGAAAAATCTGCGTAAGCGTGTAGACGTCAAGCTCGTGAGAGCCTCTGAAGATGACAAGCTTCGTCGGTGGATAGCTAGCCTCGCGTTTGCAAGGCATGTGGTATTTGATGATGGTATAGCCGCCCACATATACAAACGTCGGCTGATGCTTAACCGACCAGTCTACATGGGATTTGTGTCCTGGACCTGAGTAAACATCTGATTTACGACTTTTATTACAACAACCTGAAGAAGCAATATGGGGAGCGGTGCAATCTTCTCTATACGGATAGTCTTCTGCTTGAAATCGAAACCGAGGATGTGTATGCTGATATGAGTTCTGACTTATACCTCTATGACACGAGTGAGTATCCGACAGACCACCCGCTCCACAGCACCACGATTAAAAAGGTGCTTGGCAAAATGAAAGACGAATGCGCTGGAGTACCCATCAGCGAGTATATAGGCGTTCGACCCAATATGTATTCTATTCTGAAGAAAAATAGAGGTGAAATCCGAATAGCAAAAGGCGTTAAAAAGTATCTTGTGAAAAAAAAAATATATACGACATCAGCAGTACAAAGAAGCACTATATATGAAAGCAAGACAATTCGACATGGTATGAATCTATTAAGAAGTGAACACCACATTGTATATAGCATGCGAATTAATACAATTTCCTTGTCACTTCTCGATACCAAGCGCTGGCTTGTGAGTGGATCACCTACTGCTAATGGCCTTTAGCTACAGGCTACAGGAATTAAAACATAAAAAAGGTAAAACAAAAAAATAATAAAAAATATAAATTTAAAGAAATATCTTTTCTTGTCACAAATTTCCAAAGATAGGGACAGCCCAAATCAAAAAATATATTTTTAAAAAAACACACATAAAAAGTGCGCCAGGAAAAAGGACATAAAAAGTGCGCCAGAATCTCAGCCCAATTAGTGAAAACAAAAAATATAAAACCGGAGAAAAAGTAGGCCAAAATCCCAGTCCGCTTAGTGAAATCAAAAAATATAGAAACGACGTAAAAGTGCGCCAGAACCCCAGCCCAATTAGTGAAAACAAAAACGACATAAAAAGTGGCCCAGAACCAGCCTTTTGTATACTACTGCCTAGAATAAGAACCCAGATAAAGATCTAACAGAAGAAAAAATGGGAGAGCTCCCATTTCATGAGACAGGAAGCATAGATGTTCAAAATTTCAGTGATTGTATATCTTTTCCAGAAAAAAAAGTGTCATGTAGAACTATACCGTGGGCCCATACTAAACTTTGAGTCATTTGATGATGGTGCTCAACACCTTTCTACTTTGGCCTAAAAAAAGGTCTAAAATATCAGGTGAAACCCTATCAAAATGGTATTTTCAGAAAATATCTCGAAAGTCCTTAAAACTTCTCTCTTTCTGCTGCAAAAAAAACCCTAACTTTATTATTTTATCATAGGTTTCAATTAGACAAATAATTAGATCCGTACTAAAGTAGGCTCCGGCACAAATCACAAGGGGCAGAGGCGTAGGAAGTGAAGGGGCAGGGGGAAAGCTGCCCATGAACTGATTTCACCTTCCCGATTGCATGCTTTCTGCCTGGTTGGAACTGGGAAGAGTATCATCCATTTTTTTTAAATGAATGGGTAGAAAAGAAACATCAGTAATAATTATAATAACAAAATCTTTACGAGGATAGATAAATTATAAGACATTATTTCCCGATAAATTAAAATGCCACCCCATCTCCTTACGATCACCAGGCCTGGATCAGTTTTTGATTGGGAATTTCCGTAAATCAAAATTTTCGTCCAGATTGTCAAGCATACTATGCATGTAATGAGGAGTGTTGATGGAATAATAGAGGGCGGGCTCTTTGTGAAACTTTGATTGATTATGTATATATACTAGCATAATACGAATTTTTTTTTCTTGAATTTTATCATTTCGGAAGAATAATGTCATTAGCATAGTATTTTGCAGTATTTGGTGAAAATTGTTCCCCCGCCCCTCCCCCATTCCCCCTCCCCCTCTTCGCCCGCCAGGTTGTCCGGTTTACTGACAAATCTTCATGCATGCCTAACCGGAATGTCTTATTTTGGTTCTTTACATGTAAATATCATATAAAAAGGGTTGGTTTATTTATCGATTTATCTTATAGATATAATTATCCTTGCACCATGTTTGGGTTCCGTACATATATATCCACCCTCACCCCCTCTTCCCCAACGTACCTTTGTGGATGCGCCCTTTTATGCTGGGCTTGAATTTGGTATGAGACTGGTGTTGTAGTACTTCATGCAGAGCTGAATTACGTGGGCGGTGAACGATAAGAGAGTATATACCAATAGCATTTATTGTAGGGGATTTTTTTTTTTTTGGGTGGGGGTCTCAGGAGTGGGGAAAAGACCTAAAAAGTTCCTGATTACAAGTGGAAATGTACTAGTAAATGATTTCTATTAACGTTTAAGTTGCTGCTAATCGGAATCTCAAATTTTTGGGGAATATCCTTCATTTCCGGGATTTTGTTTTCTTCAACTTTTAGAACATTTTCTTCACTTTTCAGGACAATTATCATTTCTACACTGTCACTACTGGCACTGTTTGTTGATGATACCAACATATTTTTCCATGGTAAGAACCCTAATATTTTACAAGATAGTATACGTAATGAACTTAATGATTTTTACAATTGGTTTGCTGCAAATAAGTTATCACTTAATATTGACAAAACAAACTATATAGTGTTTGGTAATTACCATAACAATTTTCATTATAAACTAAAAATAGTAAGTCTTTAGCCCGTATAGACAAAATACAATTTCTAGGTGTTATAATTGATTCCAAATTATCTTGGCATGATTATGTAAATCACCTATCTGTATCCGTATCTAAAAGTGTGGGTGTCTTATCTAAACTAAAACAATTTTTATCTACAAATATTCTACGTTGTATTTACCTGATGAGCTTAAATCTTGCCACATTTATCTTACTGTTCATTTGGTCTTAACTTGGTCTGGTACCAGTAAGTCCTACTTTTAAAGATTACTCTTATTATTAAAGAAATTTGTCCCTCGTATATCAAATTCCCAACCTTACGACCATCTTCTCCATTTACTGCTGTTCACTAAATCTGCAAAGCTACCCATCAACACAAATGTTGTCATGCACTTTTACTTTTAAATGACTCTATGACAGTATGGCAGCTATGGTATATATAAAGAATAATTAATAAATAATTAACCAACTAACTTAAAATCCTTTTTACTGAAAAAAGTCAATCCGCAATTAGAATTCCAGGACTCCTAGCAATATTCATCTTTTCTCTTGTCAGAGTAGAGCAGCTTTAAAAAGTCGAAGAAATCGTGCTGTCAATGTTTGGAATTCCCTCCCTTTCAACATGTTCAATCCTAAAGATTTTAAATCCTCACCTCAATTAAAAAATTAACTTAAAAAGTACTTTATTGAAAACTATTGTTAATCAATTCATTCTTTTCTCTTTTTGGTATGTTGCATGTGTTTTCCACTAAGTTGCTAATTCCCGGGAAGGGAAGGGGGAGGGGGGGGGGGTGTCACCTTATACTAAAAGTGGTAGCGGTGTGCAGCCAACCAACCGAAAAACATACCCACAGTATGACAGATTTTTGGGTAACTGCAGTATGAAATTATACAATTTTGATACCCGCAGTATATGAAAGAAATCAATTTTGATACCTGCAGTATGACTATTCAACGAAAATATTTAAAAAATGGACCAGCAGTACAAAATTAACACAGTAAAACCTCATTTTTGAGACCTGCACTACGAAAAATGATAGAAAAAGACAATATCATATTTTTTCTTTAAAGATACAAAAAAAGATATCCTGCACTACTTGAAAATGGAAATAATAAATTAAATTAATCAAATCAACTCTTGGATTTTGATAACCCAAATGGCAGCCATCCTGAAATTTAAAATGGCCGAAATGTTACATTTTTTAGTATGTTTTCTCAGCCTGAGGTAACAGAAAATGAATATGCAGTATTTCCTGTTATTTTGTGCTGTATCTTTTTCTGATTAAACATACATACACATGCACAACGTTTTTTATTTTATATATATATATATATATATATATATATATATATATATATATATATATATATATATATATATATATATATATATATATATATATATATATATATATATATATATATATATATATATATATATATATATATATATATATATATATATATATATATATATATATATATATATATATATATATATATATATATA
Organism: Chiridota heheva; assembly: GCA_020152595.1. Classification (NCBI taxonomy): domain Eukaryota; kingdom Metazoa; phylum Echinodermata; class Holothuroidea; order Apodida; family Chiridotidae; genus Chiridota; species Chiridota heheva. The sequence continues at coordinate 224,896 of JAIGNY010003820.1, forward strand.
TATATATATATATATATATATATATATATATATATATATATATATATATATATATATATATATATATATATATATATATATATATATATATATATATATATGTGTGTGTGTTTTTTTGGCGGTGGGGGGGGTCCAAACAAAACCTTTGATGTCACGTCTAAGCTTATTTCTGAAAAATTGGGGGTTGAGATAAATGAAGTCATCAACATGGCATTCCCAAGTGGATCACCATCACTTTTCGATGCTCAAGTATTATATAGTTAATCCCAAAGAAGGGTCTGGATCCCTCCTTTTCGGGGTCTTTTTTCGTTCTAAATAATTGATTCTGCCCATAAACCCCATGTAGAAAACCATGCGGAGTAATGGAGTATGAGGATGTCAATCCTCACAATTGTTAGTATTGCCTTCTTCTTTTTTTGGCCAATTTGACAAGCAATCCATTGGCACAGGCGCAAGAGCAGTAGGGACGTTATCTTCGTTCCATATACTCTTGTTGAAGAGGTCAGGTACTACCTTGTGACTGTGTCAAGGACCAGCCTTAAACATCTCAGTAAAATGTAAATAGGGCTATGCTCCCAGCTTTTTGGCTTTTTATGGGTTTGATGACACTCCTGACTTTGGCTTACATAAGACTGTAAGCAGTCCGGTTTGTACCCCCGATCGGGAGAACAATTTTGTTCTCACAATCGGGGGATCGTTTACAGAAGTATCCCACAATGTATCTATCCAAATTCAAAGTTTGTATGAGAATATCATAAGAATCAAACACATTCGAGCGCCGGGAACTCAACCACTGCGAAAAGTCCATTTTTTCTTTAATATTTGAAATAATGGCATGTGAATTATCTATCCATCAGTCCATCTTGCGCTTTTAAAATTCACCGTGCGGTTTTCGAGCAATTTAAAGGAAAGTGATGAAATCTTATTATGTATTATCGTTAAGCTGTCGCGCTATAACAAGGTTTTCTGAAATTATGAGACATAACTTGGGGATTTGTGAAAATTATTTAGCAATAACTGCGTGATAGCAGTGAAGTTGTTTTGCTTTCGCGAAATTGAACATGAACAAAGCAAACTTTGTTACAAACCTTCAATGAAACAATACACGTGATAAACGTGTATGACTGAAACTTCACAATAACAATGGCGGCTTCCATATATCACTGTATCTCAGTGCGCATGCTTGAGTCTCCCGATCGGGGACTTATGGAGTCCCCCGATCGACGGCTTGTAAATTTGACTACTGCGCACGGTTTAGCACTTCATAGAAGAGTTGGACACGTATTGCTGCATGCTCATCAGCTTATGATCTGTTGTTATGCTTTCTTTTAGTTGGCTACTGCAGGATTACTGCAAAGGGTAACAGAATGCATCTGTTTGCTGCTTGCGTCTCTCCCAAAAGAGTCTTTCTATAGAGCTAGATTTAGTCTGGACTTTCTCAATGTCATTTTGGCAAACCAGTGCTTCAGTTGATTTTTTAATATAGTCACTGGGCAAAACATTTGGTCGCCCCGTGAGAAATTTTGGTCTCCCAGTGAGCAAAATTATGATGCACTGGGCGACCAGGATTTTCGCCTTGGTAGAATAAAAGTTTCTAAAACTAATAACATCATATGAAATAAAGTGTACGCATGTTATTTCAGACTTAATATCCCCTTTAATTTTGAATGTTCTCGGTGCATGTATCTTCGCGCCTCGCATCAGTTGCCCTGGAGGTCAGTGGCGTGGTGTCAGGGGGCAACTTTCTCCCAGTGAAACTTTCTGAGAAGGTGCCGAATGCTCACGGGGGCGCCAATATATTTTCATCCTTTTTATTGTCAACTTCTGCAACTCGTGTCATTTACAAAACAAACTGTCAGTTTGTAAGTTAAATGTTTTCTCTCAAAGTTAATACTTACATCAAACACATGGAAATCATCCCTGGAATCCAGCTAAAGTCACACAATCATACATTTAAACATTTCTTCCAAAATGTATTTTCCTTTTAACTAACTTTAGTAAATTAGTGTGGAATTCACACGATTTTGAATCAACTTTCTGATACCATAATCACGCCAAAAGAAGCTAAGTTCGAGGGCTTTGGCCCCTGGACGCCTACCAAAAACTTCGACCATGGATTTAAGTATTTGAAAGCAATTTTCTGCAATCAAAATCACCAGAACGTACATGACGTACGGGGATTTCAAGAGACTTCGCCCTATGGTTTGACACAACTTCAAACAATGTTTTGCTACCAAAACCACGTGAAGCACATGGTTTCGTCGTTGGGTTGACACAAATTTAAGCAATTTTCTGCTATCATATCACATGAAATGTAGGGCTGATCCCTACCAGCAGACCAGGCCTTTGCCGTAGATTTTAAACAATTTAAAAGATTATGTTGCTATCACTGGCGAAGGGAATTGACATGAGTTTGAACAATTTTCTCTTATTGAAATCACGAGAAACGCAGGAATACCGCCCCCCCCCCTCTGCGCCCCAAACCCCCTGCTCCCTACCGAGGCTTCACTTTGCAATTGATACTTAAGAAATGTTCTGCTCTTTAAATCACGAGAAATGCAGAGCTTTTAGCCTTTGAGAGGATTTTTCCATAGATTTGACACAACTTTAAGCAATTTTCCATTACCAAAATTACGAGAAATACAAGGCTTATACCCTGGATTTGACACTACAATCAAAATAACGTGAAAAAGGGGTTTGGGGGGCTTTGTCCCCGGACCCCTGACAGGACTTTGCTTATAGATTTGAACACTTTAGTTCCTGCTACCAAAATCACGAGAAACGTATACGACTTCGCTTTTATATTTGATACGACTTCGCTGTTGGATTTGATACAACTTCGCTCTTGGATTTGATAAGATTTTAAAACAATATTTTGCTTATAAAAGAAACAGGGCTTCCTGGAGCCCTTATAATGACTGCCTATATGCAAAATCATGACTTTATTACCGTCAACCAGTAAACTAATGAACTTGATGAATTTCTCTACCATTTAACATGTCTAAACGGTGCATGACAATTAATGGTTGTATTATTGGACAATTAATTGGGGTCCAAGTACCATTTTGCCCCTCCCCGCCTCCCAAAAAATAATGAAGGTCTAACGAATTAAATTTGAAGAGTCAGGTTTGATGGCATCAGGTATAATGGCATCTTTTCTTCCGTAAATCTTCGATTTTCGACAAATTTCCTTCAATTAACGTAAAAATTGATTTCATTTTCGTGAAATCTCCTATTTTCGTACAGTTTGTTTCAATTTTAACGATATTTTCCTCATATTCTACCAATTTCGATATGTTTTCTCCAATTTTGGGGAAATTTCCTTCCTTTTGCAAAAATTTTCTTCATTTTTAGAAAATCTTCTTCAATATTCGTAAAGTTATACTTTATTTTCGTAATTTTTTTTATTTTTGTGAAATTTACTTCATTTTTGTAAAAGTTTTTTCATTTTCGTAAAATCTTCTTGATTTTCGGGATTTTTTCCTTCATCAATTTTCGGTAAATATTGCCAAAATTTACCAAAACTGCAAATCCCTACCCCCTCCCCCCTCCCCCATTTCCAATAATTGTAATAGTGTTTAGACCGTGATGAGAGGCTGCATACATTTTTGTAGGTTTGTTAAGATAAAAATAAAATCTGGCCCCCAATTTAAAATATAATACGCTGCTGCCAATTTAGATCTATGTGCCCAAGGTTTTATTCATATGAGCATTGGTTTTTATTTTTTGAGGGGCGCCAAAATTCCCTTGTTCCCCAGTCAAACATGACCCACCAGGATTGTGGTCGTCACTGCAGTACGTGCTTGGCAGTGCTGGACATCAGACTACAGTGATAAGTGAATGCTATATACGAAAAACATATTGCATTTAAGCAATCAATGAAAGTCTTTGACCACATGTACTGTAGCTGCTACACTCACAGGCATTCTAAGTCTGCGAGTATGAAAAAAGTAACGGATCCAGCAAAATGATGCATGGTTTAAAAGTTATTCATCCGAGCAACACCAACAATGATTGCATTTGCTCATATTAGAACTTGTAGGCTGGTGTAGATGGCAGGATACACCATGTACCAATACACCATCTACCGTCATCTTAAAATTGAAGTAGCTGTGACAGCTAATGACAACTAATGACAACTACCTACTCGACAGTTAGACAGTTAGGGGTGGATATTTTCATAATTGAAAGATAATCTGTTGCAGATTCAATCGCCAGGTTGGTTGCAAGACTACAAATGCACAGGGACAGCGGAGCAATTTTTGAAGTGGGGAGTTGGGGGCGGTGAATAAGTAAATCCATTGTTTTTACCTTATTGTTGGATTATTTGTGTTTGGAGTTTTTGCTTTGTTCTTTAAAATGCAGAGAGCCTTGGGATTCTGCGCTATATAAGCACCAAGAAAGTAACCCTGTACACTAACTTCCAACTATATTGGTACATAGTGTTAGGCATGGCGTATAAGAGTAGTCATCTCTCAATAAGGTGGAGGCAACAACCCCAACAATTTTCCGGTCACAAGTGGGACATTTTTTGCGAAATATTTTCAATTTTCAGAAAATTTCCTTCATTTTCTGGAAATGTTCTTCATTTTCAGGAAATTTCTTCACTTTTAGACTCTTTCCTTCACATTTCCGTGAATTGTTTTATTTTTAGTCACTTTCCTTAAAATTTAGCTGAACTGTTTGTCAATTTTGTCTCCATCATTTTTAGGCAATTTTCTTTGATTTTGAGGAAATTTTTGTCAATTTTCCACAATTTTCGGAAAATTTGTTGACAAATTTTATATTTACTAAACATGTTAATAGTTTCCCAATTTTACCTCCCGCCCGGAAAACCAGGAAGGTGAAATCCTCTTAGGCAATTTGTATCTATTTTTTGCACATCAGCAAAAAAGTGTGTGTGTGTGTGTGGAGGGAGCTAAAGCCCCCTGCCCCGTCTCCGCGGTCCCTGCTGCAAGCTGTAGATGCAGACAAGGCTTGCAAATGACCCAACTTATAACCTGTAGACAGTGCCAGAAGCGTAGCCAGTGTGAGGGTACGGGCGTCCAACCGTAACTTCTGATGCCAATGTCCAAAAACTGGGTTTGCAAGAGATCTTGATGATGTTATATCTGCATGCAAAGTGGAAGTACGACCCTTCCATTTCCTGAAAATTGCGGTAGAGAGGGTGGTTTTCCTAATTTTGAGTGTTTGCCTTTTCAAGCGTTATTTTACATCAAGCCCACCACTTTGTCAAATATTGTGGTACTAGTGAGCCAGCCTGCATAATTCATATGAGGTCCTGACAAGCAAATTAAAAGGTTTATAGCAATTTTTATCAGATTTAGAGAAGAAAATAATTAGTTTCGAAGGGTACTTTTACCCATTTTTATCATGATTTACTTATTAAAACAAAAAAGTTGAAGAGATTTTCGGAACCTCCTTGATTTGATCCCCCTCCCCCAATTGTGTGGCGCAAGCTCTGCTTTAGGGATTTATTGTCTTGCCATAAATTGACTCACCAGCAGACCAGTGAAAATTCCTTAAAGAAGCCCCGACCTATATACAGATATACCAGAGCTCTTTACAACAAACATTGTATCACATCATGGTTCCTCATATATGTAGATCCATCTGACCATGTATAAACCAAGGTGATTGTATAGGGAGGGCAATCAATCAGTCTGTTTTGCAAAGTGAATGTAGTGGAGGTTAATGCCCTTTACGTACCTGTAGCTGGATAAGTTTTATATCAGTTGTTTCATTCAGGTATGTTTTCAATGTGGAAATGCGGTTTTTGGTTGATATAGATATGAAGGCAATTGTGTTTTTAGTGACCTAATATCACCTGGTGCCAGCTTCATTATGTGATACTTTTCAAATATGGAGTCTCACTTTCAGTTTTAGATTTCCAAAACATTGTTTTGAATCCTCTGATAGTTATAAAAACCAATGTTTATCCCAAAATGGCGGCCATTTCGAAATTTAAGCATTATGAGCCATTTGTAAGCTCACAATTGCTAATTTAGTGTCATGGGGTATCAATATCTACTTGAAAGGTGCTCATATGGTACACTGCAAATGGAGAATTTCAGAAATGATCAGTTAAAGCTAAGAAAATATTGCTTTATTTGATTTGTTAGTGATAAATAGCAATAATTGTGCGGAAATGGCGTCCATATTGAAATTCAAGATGGCTTTCATAAAAGTTCTTGAATAGATAGAACCAACTTCAATTTCATAGCTGATGCACACTGAAAAAAACCCACATTGGTTCCAAGAATGTAGTAACACTAAACGCAACATTACACTGCACTATCAGAGAAGATCCTGGGTAGAAGATGGGAATAAGCTGAGGGTTTGCTTAGTGGCAGTATCAGCTTTGTCCGTAAGGGCGTTCTTTAATTTCAACAATGAGGCTGGTGAAATCTTATAGGCTCCACAGTGCATGTTGACGGATTATCTATATAGGTTTCATCATTGGAAATTCAAATCCAGGATCGAAACCTGTTGAGTTGGAGGCGAAGTCATATACGTAAACAGTTTGCGATGTATTTATGCTGAGGTTGAAGAGGGTGGTGAGAGGACGTTGCATTGTGGATCCTTTCTTCTTAGTGGGGGAAGGGGGAGAAGTTACAGTGTGTGTGTAGGATGGGGTGCGTTTAACTTGATATTCATTTAAGCACCTTAATCTGACAACACACCAATCGTTGAAAGACCCAGGTCGCGTTTGAGGACCTAAACATACGTCCTTAAACGTTTTTGCTATAAACAAGAAAATCTTTCATGTAAGATAGCTTTGAAGAAGTTTTACAGATGTTCCTATTGAACGGGTTAAATCTGACATCTCATTTCACACTATCTTCAGAGTGCTAAAAATTCCACACTAATTTATTTTGTATATGGATTGCGCCACAAATTCTTGACACACTTATACCAATCAGCGAGCTGATTCGCCGGTCTGCTGCAGGTAGGTCTATACGTAAACTTGTCCAACCGGTCTAAGTTCTTAGTTGTTTAGTAAAACTAACACACATAAGTCTTTAGATTAATTGTTGTTTCAGATCTTAATTGTTTAGCAAAACTTCAAATTTTATTTCATGTCCTTAGAAAGATAGCATCAATCAGGATTGTAATTTCGTTTACTTTTAAGGTCCCCTTACCCCACAAACTATTAAGAATGATAAAACAACAATTGCTTCAGCTCCACTACTTTATTATTCTTCTGCATAATTGAGTCCCCACATGGATAATTGGTGCCAAGGTCCTCGATCAGTATGTGAAGCACGCATGTGTGTGTGTGTCTGTGCGTGAGGGTGCGTGTGTGTGTGTGTGTGTGTGTGAAGGAGTATATTTAACTTGACTTTCATATCTTTTTGCATGAGCTATGTTAATGAAACATGATAAAAATTAGTAAAGATGTTTACTTTGTTTTAGATTTTTGAACGCTAATTGTTTTGTTTTTTTTCATTTTCAACCTTTGTTTCTACAACTAGTATCTGGAACTTTTGCACTGGAAATGTTAAAATATTGAACTAATTCTTTAAATGAAGGTTTACATGTATGTGAATCAAAACAAATACTGCGCAAGAGAGCAAACTTGGCTAACATTTAACTTTTCGCTATTTCCGTTCATTTCCAGCGTCCTCCTAAGGTCAATGGATAAGTTCATCTTATTCCTTCAGGATACTATATTCCTTCAGGATACTATGAGCCTCACAACGAAGTATGTCAACAATTCGCAAAGTGAGTTGTGAATCGATTCTTCAAAGATGAAGCACAGAAAATGTTACTTTCGATGCTTCTTACAGAAGAAACACGTTCGGGTCAATCAACATCGGGTTATTGTTTTGCTAACAGGCTAAGCAGAGCATGTAATAAAGGAAAAGTACCACAAGTCGATAGTTTACACCTGCCACAACACCTCATCGATACTGGAAAGCCTTAAGTAGAGTGGCCAAGAAGGCGCAAACCAAAATGTTTGATCAAAAATCCGTGTCATCTGTGTAATTGGATATTTTGAAGATTTTATGTCAAAACTAAAAAAACATTTTTAAGGCAATTATGGAAGTTGAATGATAAGTTAATGCAACTATGGAAGTAATAAAAGTCTCAAGTTTAATTCAATTTAATTTGGTTAAATTATTGAAAATTTGTGTTAAATTATCTGAAATTTTGGTAAAATTATTGGAAAATTTAGTAAAACTATCCAAAATTGGGGTAAAATCATCAGAAATCTTCATAAATTTAATGGAAAGTTTTTGAAATCTGGCAACATTTCCCAAAATTTTGTAAAATTTTCGTAACTTGGCAAATTTTGCTAAAATTATTAGAAATTTGGGTTAAATTATTCAAAATTTTCGTAAAGTCATTAAAATCTTCGTAAAATTATTGGAAATTTTGGTAAAATCTGGTAACATTTCCGAAAAATGAAGGAAGATTCCTGAAAATTGAAGAAAATTTCCCAAAATTGCAAAAAATACCCAAAAATGAAATAAATTGAAGAAAATTGCCCGAAAACGAAGAAAATTGATGAAAAATTTCCGAAAATTAAAGAAATGTGGGGATATTTAACCTGATACATTAATTTGTACAGTTATTTGCCGGATTATATTGTATACTGGTATATCCGCTACTAACATTTTACTTACGGAATTTCGCCGGGAGGAGGAAGGGGGAAGTTGCCACCTTCACTGAAAACGCCACTGGGTGCAGGTTGTTAATATACATATAAGTTTCATTTAGAAGCTTATATTCATGCAACTAGAGTCAATAATGTTGGATACGCAATTTATTGTAAGGCGTGTTTTGGTTTCAAGATTGACGTCTGCATTGTTGTAAAGAGTGTTGGCTTAGGTTGCTCGGGAACAAGGGAAATTTCTTACGTTTTGAAAAATTAAAAAATTCTTATTTTCTGTTTTCAGTGAGATTTCATCTGTGGAATAGCTAGGATTAAGTTCTCCATATTTGTTACGTGGGAAAATAAAGAAGTAATGTACCAAAATATCACACAATCTTAACAATTAATCCAAACTTCCTTTAAACAACCTTCAAATTAAATTTCATTCAAATTTTCAGTAATCAGTCCGGTTCGTACACCCGATCGGTACTATCAGAGTTCGCCCGATCGGGAGATCGGGACATGTGCAATACGAATTCCTTCAATAACGAAGCTTCGCCATAGTTTTTGGTGTAGTCGCTTCATGTGGGTTAACACTCCGTTTTATTGAAATAAAGTGGCAATACAAAAGTTTGAGTTGACGCTTATAATATTTATTATAATGTTAGCCAAATATAATTTTCAAACAAAACTTCAACAACAACAACAAATTTTCAGAAAATCTTGTTAAATCGCGATTACCTAACGGTTACACAAATAAGAAGAACTTACTACTTTTCTTCTAATTTCTCGAAAATTCTACGGTAAATTTTAAAAGCGCATGGTGAAAAAATAATTCATATGTCATTATTTCATATCATTAAGACAAATTTGAACCCTTCGCAGTGGGTAAGTTCCCCGCGGTTGAAATTTGTCTGATTCTTATATGATTCCTATACAAAAATTTGAATTCGGATTAATGCATTGTGGGATACTTCCGTAAAGTATCTCCTCATCGGGAGACCAAAACTGTTCTTCCGATCTGGAGTACGAACCGGACTGTTAATTATTATAGTTATATCTCCTAATTTGCATAGGTACTCGGCAATTCCGTGAGACCCTTTATTTGTAGTTAATGACATATCCAGTTAGAAATTAACACGAGTGACCCAATCAAACCAGGCAAACATACACTGTTTGATTTAATTTGTACCTCATTCTGCATTTGAGAAACTACAGAAACTTATATCAAGCAAAATAAGTACATAAGTATTACACATGTTTGCATATTACATACATTTGACATTTCCAAACTTTTTTCTGTAAGTTAAGAGAAGTTCAAGGACTAACATTCTGAATTTCTGATATTGCCTTTAAGTCTTAAGCAAAATCGATGATGTCTTCGTTAGCTAGTTAACTTCCTCGAAGGTTTTAAATAAAACACTCAGAGCCGAGTTTGCCGCTGATTTGGCACGATTTATATTCAAACTAATCTAAGAAATTTTAACAAAGCTTCTCAAGAATTTTACTTCTGTTCTGTTCCAAATATGATTTTTTGTTTTTTGTATTCTAGATCGATCTAATAATAAGTCATCGCAGGTGAGATAAGAACAATGAAACGAGATCATCTACTTGGCTAAGTCGAGTCAGATTATAGACAGTTTTTCGAGAGTGTGTAATATTGTGTTATCGGGTTGTCAGTGGTTGGTGTAGTTTCCGTTTTTGTATTAAAACGAAAACTGTTTATCTCTCGCGCTTCATATTATGAATATGTTTAGCTCATCTCAGTCAAAATAAGAGGTTTGCGAGATTATAAAAAAAAAAATAAAGAGAAAAAGATTTTAAATTGGATCTGAAGGAAAAGGAACGACATAATTTATCTTCAGGAAACCTATACTAAATAGGAGGACAAAAAAAAAAGGTGTCTTAATCTGTTAACTGGAGAGGCAAGATACTCTTTTCACACTGTTCCTCACATCAACGGGGTTATGATATTAATAAAGGAGAACGATGACTTTGAATCTAATGAGTGACATGAACGGTCGTTATTTTTTCATTAAGGTTAATATTCAGAGTCAGCCAATTATTATGGCTAATATTTACGCCCCCACAAAAGATAACTACAGAGAGCTTTAAAGCTTTAAAGCTTTAGAGATTAAATATAAAGAGCGCCATTTATATAAACAATAAACATTAATGAACTCCTTAACTTGCAAACAAAATTGGTGGAACTTTTTAGTTTAGCAATAAACAAGATATTCCCCACAAATTGGTGTCATTTTCGTGTTGCCACACAAGAGGTGGACTACGAAAGTGCATAATAGAGACCTTCGGCCCACAGTCTGACAGTCTACATAGAAGATGAGCCTCACTACCGTAGAAAGGCAACTCATCTGGTCCTTCAGGTTGGGGCTAGGCTGTGGGCTAACAACTCACTCCTTCAAAAATAATTTGGTCACTGAAACCACTAACACAACAAACAAAGGCAGACATCTGCCAAATGGCAGACATCCGCCACGAAACCACTTCTATAATGATGAATCTATATATGCCGTGATCAATAGCAGTGATGATGGCAGGATGACGCGGTTGGGTGAAAGCCTTTGGGAAGCCCTTCGTCCGACATTATCTATGATGAAACCGAAGACCGAATTAAGAATGGGTCATGGGAATGTGGGAAGTATGTTTAGGACCGGAGCTGCAACGCAAGTTGGGAAGGAGACGGATGAATACAAGTTGGGTATATTAATCAGGTATAAGTGAAATCAGGTGAAGAGGGGCGGGAAAGCAAACGTTGGCGGCAGGTCATACATTGATATACCACGGAAGAGGTGCATCAGGGCGTAGTGGGCATGATGCTGACCAGTAAATCCAGCAAGTCACTGTAGGAGTCGATCCCAGTCAATAATATAATCATAACTGCAACATTCTACTCGAAGTTCTTTAAGCTGAACGTGATTCACACAATGTAGGAGAGACGAAGATGAAAAGGATGTATTTTTGAAGAGCTACAACAAACAATTGAAGGTTGTAACAGAAATAACATTGTAGTTATTATCGGTGATCAAAAAAATGCGAACGTAGGTGCATATAAGACTGGTTATGAAAAAGTTGTGGGAAAGTAGGAGTTCGAAATGATAATGGAGAAAGACCGTGTGATTTTTGTGAAGTAAATGGCCTGGTATTAAGAGGAACAATTTTCCAACACATTAAAATCCGTAAGGCGACATGGGTATGCTATTGATCTCCTGTTTAAAGATCTTCTGTTTAGAGACAGCTCTAAGTTCAATATCATACCATGCGTGCCGGGACCATTCATTTTTGACCACTGTTCAGTAGAATACACTATAAACATTATTAAAGATAACATGGAGAAGAAGTCCATTACTTTCCGCAAATTTGAAACGCTTAACGTTTCTTAGTTTATAGAGGATTCAGTGACACCTCTGTGCGAGATGTGGATGTTGAAAGGTTGGTGGATACCTTAAATAATATATAGTCCTTGCACTAGACAAGCGTGCACCAGAAAAAAAAGTTGATCACTGCAAGAACTTCAAGACCATGGTTTACTGATGGAATTAGAAAGTTGAAAACAAGTATTCGCAAAACAGAAAAGATATGGCGCAAATATAAAGAGCCTCACTAATGAAATAGGTTTAACAATATGCTCGGGGACACAAAAAGAATATAATATCAGACAAGGTTGCTCAGTGTAAGGAAAAGAACAAGGAATTATATGAATTGATTGAAAATTGAACTGGAACAAAGTGTGAGGATGCTTTGCCTCCATAAAAAGCTGAGGAGGAGTGGGCAAACGAGATTGCTAAATCATTTATTAATAAGATAAAAAATATCCGTGATAACTTATCAAGTAATGACACACCCGAATTGTTAACCACTCCATTTCTTGAGGAGGATGTAACAAGAAGCATTATAAAGATGCAATTTTAATCCTGTAAAAGTAATATAGTACAGTACTTACCTTATAAAGGTGTTACCGGGAGTATTACCAGCATTTACAAGAATAGTGAACACCACATTAGGATATGGTACTTTCCCTCGGAAATGGAAAACAGCCATAATTAGACCATTACTGAAAACTGGAGAAAAAAACCTGGTCTATAATTGGTTGCTAGCATTTTTAGACCTGTATCAAACCTACGATTTCTATCAAAAGTTCAAGAAAAGGCAGTACCATTGTAGTTTAACCTACACTGCGAACAATATTCTCTTATGCCTGACTATCAGTCTGCATATCGCTGTAACTATAGCTGTAAAACGGCACTTGTAAAACTAGTTAATGATATTTTATGGAATATGGAGAATCAGAAGGTGACACATTTCATAGCTATTGACTTCAGCGCCGCATTCGAAACGGTGGATTATAATATGCTGTTGGGGGTGCTTTTTGCAAAGGTTGGTTTGAGGAATAAAGTTTAAGATTGCTTTGATAATTATCTAAGACCTATAGAATTGTGTTGTTAGCGTTGGTGGGAAGTTTTCGAGTCATCATGTGCTTCCATTTTTAATCCCACAAGAAAACGTTTGCTGGGCCGGTTCTGTATTCATGCCACGCAAGCATAATACAGAAAGTGATTCATGAAGGAGTTGATTTACATGGTTTTGCTGATGACCATGCCTTGAAAATGGCTGATGATCCTAAGGCTAACTAACGAGAGAAAACCACAATCAAAATGAATTCATCGAAAACGGAGTTTATACAACTAGGATCTAGAAGGTAACTGCTAAAAAGCAAGCTAGAAGAAATAAATGTAAATGGTGAAATGGTAAAAAAAAAAAAATTAAATAAAGTACAAATGGTAAAAAAAAAAAAAAATGAAATAAAGTACTTGGAAACATCGGTGGACGATCAGATACAGACATCAAATAAGTGCAGAACAGTGATGTGTAGTATACGTAAGATCGAACAGATTCGGCAATACCTCTCTCAGGATACATGTATGGTATGGTACTGTCACACTTGAATTATGTTAACGCTATTTTTTATAGAATTACCAGATTGCGAAATAAATAAGCTACAAAGAGTGAAAACCATTGCAGCAAAGACAATCCTAAATAAACATGAATATGACTATAGCAGAGAATGCCTTAAATTGGCTTCCGATTAAATCATGTTTAATAAAGTACTCACTCTGGTATATAAATGTCTGAACAATAAGTCATCACAGTATCTTAAAGATCTGTGCGTATAATTGCCAAGACGTGGTCGGGATATAAGATCAAATGACATATACAAAAGGCTTCGTAAGACGTAAAACATTTGCTGGTCGCTGTTTTATCGTTGTGGACCCGACATGGTGGAACGATTTACCAAACAAGATTAGGAAGTCTCCATATGTTAATTCATTAAGTCCAAATTAAAAATATAGGTTTTAGTGATCCTATTCAACCAACCTTTCACCAGGGACTGTTTGTATTGTTTGATATTGTATATATAACTTTTGTCACTATTGTTGCTCATTGTACAGCGCCTCCAATGATTGTTTGATCAAGGATCGGGCTAATAAATGTAAGGGATTTGGATTTGAATTTGTCAGCAGACAGAAGAGGTACTAATCAAGATTGATCACGTTTGGTGAAAGGAAAGTTGGAGAACACGTGTAATGGATACAAATGTGCATAGAGGAGCTGATGTATACAGTAACCATTACCTTGTAATAACAAGATTCAGGCTGAAACTAAGTATGCATAAAACAAAGAAGGCAATAAAACCGAGGCTGGATGTACAGAAACTGAAGAATGGTGAAATCAAATCAAGAAAAAATACAACACAAGAGTGAGGACGAGGATAGAAAACTATACATAGCATGATGGTGACTACGAAGAGGTGAGTGAAAGACTAGCAGATGTATATGTAGCAGCTGGTTAAAAAGTGTTAAGATATAGTAAGAGCAAGGAGCTTAAGCTCCTTGGTAAGAGGAGACGTAAGGCATGGATAGGAAAAGAAATATGGAAGAAAATTGATGAGAGAAAAGATGTAAAGAGAAAAATAGAGAGTAAAAAGTCAGAAAGAATTAAAGCTTAATTGCTAGCAAAATACAAAAAGAAAAATCGGGAAGTTAAACGAAGTGCAAGAGACGATAAGAGGAGATCAATGATGGAAATAGCAGAGAAGGCAGAGGCAGCAACTAATAATGGAAGACAATACGAATTATACTAACTTGTTAACAAAACATAACAAACCAGAGCATTTGTAAGGTCAGCAATAGTCAAAGACAAGAATGGTGTGGCTTTGAAAGGAAGGAGAGGAATCAAATGACCCTCCCATTTTCAGGGAGCACCAGAACTCGCAATATGTCAACATTAAGGAACCTTCAAGACTAGAAATCAGAAAAGCAGTCAAAGGCATGCGCAATGGAAAAGCCCCGATCAAGTTACTGTTGAAATGCTAAAAGCAGACCTGGACAGAACATGCGAAGAACTGATGAACCTTTTTGCGCAAAGTATTGAGTGAGGGAAAAGTACCAAATGGATAAAAGAAGGGATTCATTGTCAGAATCCCCGAGAAATGCAACATACGGGAATGCTCTAACTGAAGAGTGGTGACCTTGCTGCCAGTATTCAGTAAGGTTCTAGGAAGAATTCTGATCGACAGAATAAGGAAAGTGCACTGGGGACGGAACAAGCAGGATTTAGGAGGAATGTAAAAACTGTGAACCAATTCTGCATTCTACGGAAGATTCTCGAACAAGCTAACGAATTGAATTTTATGTCAATTCTGTAAGACGGTATGCACCGGTTTGCAGACGGTAAAGCACCGCTATCATGCAAGTTTGATCACATACCAAATAGGAAGTGAGGAAGTTGAGGATGTAGAGGACTTTGTATACCTTGGAGCAACAGTGACTGCTGATGGAGGAAGAGCTAAGGACATTCAAAACAGAACTGCCAAAGTCACTGAGAGGAGCGTTCCTTAGAATAAATAAGATATGGAGTTCTGCAAGCATTGAAAGGAGGGTGAAAATCAAGTAGTACGGGAAGTTGGTACTGTCCGTACTATTATATAGATGTGAAACATGGAAGTTAACGAAGGGAAGAAGCTGGACACCTTCTCAATTCAAATCTTTGACAGTTTGAGGAAGACTTTAAAAATCAGACGGCAACAAATGGTAACGAAGGAAGGTATAAAAACAGAGATACAAAAAGTTATTAATGAAATAAGACAAAGAAGGTGAAAGTGGATCGGATATGTTTTAAGGAAGGAAATAGATGATGATCGCGCTATAGTTTTGGGGTGGAAACCAGAAAGGCATAGAAAGGTAAGAAGGCCTAAGATGACATGAAGGAGAATGGCTAAGAAGGAGAGAGACAGAGCAGGGTGTAGATCTTGGACTTATAAGAAGGAGAGCAAATGAAAGAAATGAATGGAGAGCTCGTGTCCGAATCTTATGCGCATCCTGGCGCGTAGAAAATTAAAATAAAGATTACTTATCAGGTCTAAAGCTAACTGGATGGAACATAGGGAGAAAAACAAGTATTTTTTTCTTTTGTTGAAACGTACAGCAAAGGAAAATATGTCATACGTAAAGTAAAAGATGACAATAGTATGTTAACAAATGCTCTTGATATTATCAAATCAATTAAAAGTTTTTTCACTAAGTTATTCCAATCCGACCTTGTGGTTAATGATGAGTATTTCCTCAATGACACTAATCCCTTACCCAACGATAATGCTAAGAATATTGAGGGCAAGATGACTAATGAGCATCCTGTTTAACAATTTTACGTAGCTTTGACACTAATAAATCTCCAGGGAACGACTGTGACGGATTAAGATGCCAATTTTACCGTACTTTTTTAATCATGTGGAGGATTTGTGTAAGATACTTTAAACGAGGGGTGCAAGAAAGGACAAACCTTTCTTGTTGGAAAATCATAGGACTATTTCTTTAATGAATGCGGACTATCAAATAGGGGGGAATGCGACATGTATGCACTGAGTTTAGATGATATCACCCGTCCTGACCAGAACGTGTTTTATTTCCGGGAGGAATATTGCGGAGGCAATCCGAACAGTTTTCGATATCATGCATTACACTGATTTTTACCATATGTCGGGATACGCAATTTCAGTTTATATCCATAATGCTTTTGACTTTGACTTAGCCATGACTTTCTGTTGAAAGCAATGAGTGCTTATAATTTCCGATCATCAATAATGGATAAGAACTTTTTATATGAATAGTGAGGGTTGTGCTATGAAAGTGAAGTTGTCGACAGGATACTTCCATTTAACATGTAGAGGAGAGAGAGAGAGGAGATCCTTTATCTCTTTACTTATTCATTCCTTTAATTGACAATTTAGCTGTAAAGTTAAGGAACAGTAACAATATACGAGGTATCCTGAACAGGATTGAGAATATCAATAAGTGTATCAAACTATCAGTATTTGCAGAGAATATGACAGTTTTATCAAAAGAGTATCAATCGTTACAAAATATCTTGACAGTGTTTAAGGATTTTAAAAAGTCGTCTAACCCTAAAATAAACCCAAGTAAACCGTTTGACATGGTCTTGGGGGATAATGTTCAAAGAAAGAACAACACAAAAGTGGTTGAATCAATGTTATGTAGATTATGGGTATTTATAGATCGTACAAAAAAAAATGGTATTGAATAACAACATGGATTGTATCATTAAAAATATTAGCAATAACCTCAATCTATAGAGGTCTAGAAATCTGTCGATTCTTAGACAGATTCAGATTATTAAATGGTTCGGTATTTCCAAATTATTATATGTGTGATCGGTGCTCAGCATTCCTGAGCAGCTAAGAGTTATACCCAAATATATTGAGAGAATATTATATAACTTCATTTGGAAGGGAAAAGACAAAATAAAGCGCACAGCTATGGTAAATGATTATAGAGAGGGAGGTTTAAAGATGTTTTTTTTTTTTTAAATTGTGTCAAATAAACTCATGTGGCTTAAGCATTTGGAAATTGATAGTCTTTCATTTTCTGTACAAATTTGGGGGTATTTTTTGATGAATTGTAATTTTGATGACGATTGCATCCCACTTCATGTACCAACATTCTATGAAATTTTTTTTAAGGCGTGATCAAACCTACGCAATCCTATTCTTGATAATGCAAAAGATATCTTAAATATCATTTTATGGAACAATGAATATGTGAAATGAGGGGGAAAGTCCGTCTATGACAGAACTATGATGGAAATAGGTTTCTCAAAAGTCCGCGATATTTTATATGAGGGGAAATCTCCACAATTTCGAGTTTTTCCATCAGAGAGGTCTAAACAATACTGATTATCTTTAAATTGTAGGTACGTTCAATGCTATTCCATCTGCCCATGCAATTGGAAGAACATAATTAAATCAATCGGTATATTACCTTATCACTGGGCCATTGATGTTGGTACGAGAGATGAGGTGGATATTAGATTATGTATGAATGACTTATGTTATAACTTAGAACCATCAAGAGCAAGACATTTTATGAGGTGTCCGACAGTTTGTACTAATCTTAAAGATATTTACGCTTATTCTGAAAATGATCTTTGCCATGTTTTCAATCTTCCAGCCTTTCTTTAAATGAGTGGCTTTGTAAAGTGGGTCTGGCATTACATGATTTATGTAAAGTCTGCTGTGATTTTCAGTTAATTTACCAAGCAATTTTAGTATTTAAGCAGGTTATTTAAGATTGAAAAATACAAAATAGCAGCCCCTCACTTTGTTACTTTATTTCAAAATTGAAAATTATTTGTAAATTAAGAGAGCATATAGCAACAAGAAATGAGAAGTTATATTTCCATAATGAAAATGGCTCTAAATATCGCATCTTTTTGATTAAGGTTTCTTGTACTAATGATCCTCTCAAAGTATTTCAGTCTTCCTTTTTCTGAAAACATTCTTAAGAATGTTTAACTTTTTATTTTGAAAACTTAAAGTTTTATGAATTGTGTTATGATAATGCGACATGTTATCATTGCAATGCTATGTAAACTAAAGAGTTTCACAAATAAATTGTCTTGAAACAAAAAATGTCATCGGGGAAAAACGCATGTCATCCTAACACGAAAAGTGGAAGTTTAGACCGATTTTATAACCTTTAGGCCATGAAAATCGGTAAAATTGGCCTAGCCTAACAACTTCGTAACGGCTACGTCATTTGAAAATGCCTCATGATACTACAAATTATCTCATTCACTAGGCATAATGATAAATTATTATTATTATTACAGTTTTGAACAATATCTAAACGCCGTGCCGTGCCATATGTCTGTATGTCACAAAGCAACGGTAATGTAAAGGTTGTTTATCATTTTTTTTTTATCAAATATTTTCTACATCCGAACAACAGTGTCCCGAGGTAGTGGAGGGTTACAAGTTATGCTCATCAACGTTAGCTAGATTAGTTTAAATCTATTAAAACCATGAAAGTAAAGATTTCACCTAGATCATTAGTTTCGTATTTCGATCATTTGTTTTTTTAATTCTGTAAAGGAATGCAGCCGTGTTTCAGAGTATTCAATATATATCAACTTTTAGCCGTGGAGTAAGTTTCCCGTAATTTTCACTCACTGAGATTCCCCTTACAAAAATTCCACATCTGACCCACATATAAATTCCAAATCTGGGACAGATCTGGAAATTATATCTGGGCCAGATCTGGTCAGATAAAGAATTGGGCAGATATAAATTCAAATTTGATATAAATTCAAATTTGATCTGGAAATTCTAGAGCAAGTTTGATCTGAGCCAGGTCAAATTTGATCTGGACCAAAGATAATATCCAGATCTGGCTTGATTTGGCCAGATCGAATTTTATTTATGTATCAAATTGACTTTCATCAAGGTTGTATTTACTTTATTTACCCAGATATAAACTTTATTAAAGCCAGATCTGGACTTTTTGTAAAGGATAGAAAAAATCAAAGAATTGCGTAAAGATCTTAAGCTGTTTGTCCAGTCATAAATCACAAATGTACAATATATTGACAATTTCTCGAATGTTTTTGATAGGCTTTACCTTGGAAAATAAATAGGTTTTTTTTTCGAAATTAAAAAACAAATTAAGAATTATAACAAAACCTTTTCGCATAATCTATTCAAATCTAAATTTCCAAAGAATTCAGATTTTCAGATAAATTTCCATGACAGTATAAAATACCCAGACCTTCACCTTTATTACAACATAACTAGTTGATATTCTTACTAAAATCTGGGCTTGCTTCATATACTTTATGATGGTTCGAAAACTGAACCCTACGATAGAACGCATGTACTTCCAGTTCTGCAGTTTTAATGATTCAAACATTTGTGTCCAGAAAAATAGATTTGTTGAAATTGAATTTCAGTGACTCCAAAATACTGCCATTAAGAGAGGCTCTCGGCAAAACGTTACACCTTAAAGTGCAAGTGCTATTAATGCTTCCACAAAAACGCACGTATTGTACTTTTCTGAAGAAAATTAAACGACCAATGACTTCATCTCTCACGAACCTTTAAACGACACCAGGAAAGACTTTGATCATTCCTGTCAAACAACTGCTAAAGAAGTCGCTGGTTTCGCGTGTTGTTATTCAGTAATTGGCAGTTCCATTATGTTCGATTGTTCTATGAGGAATTTCATCGCATGCATATCATTTATCTGACATACACAAGGACAATATTTTTTCTCCAAAATCAGAGAAAATATTTCAGGAACTGCAACTCTTTATTTACAACCAAATAACAAACAAAGATGTGTTGTCATACAATCATAAAGGGCTTTTTTTGAAGAATAAAGTTATCGGTGGTCTCAGGTCAAAATATGAATTACGGATACTATTTTATGAAGTAATAAATTTATCCTTTAAGAGTTCATTTGTTTTATAGGTATCCCGAAAAGTTTGTCACTCATAGGAAAATATTGTCCAAGGGAAAGTTTAAGGGGAGGTGTAGGTCTGTAAATGTCCTTATTAAAGTATGCAGGTATGCAGGTATGTATGTTATTAAAGTATATGTAGAAAAAATGCATCACAATTATATAAGGATTGTTCAATGCCCAGTTGCAATGCTCAGACAAACAGTTGCAACAAGAAAGCAATCCACGGAGTTGCTGATCTCATCACTTTAAACGTACAGCATAGTGGGGGAAATAACTAACAAGGTCACTATAGCTGTGTGACTTTTGATGAATTGCACTGCCCATGCAAGCTCGAGTACAAGCAGATGTTGAGACAGGCTTGGCTATCGTTCTTTAGGAATGTTGATGGATTGTACTGCCCATGCTAGTACAAACAGACCTTAGACTTTTTGACCCCAGAGTCTATGGGGACACAAATTTACGTACCAAGGCATCATGGTACAACATAGGGGTGGCATAGGTCTTGTACTTTTTGAAATTAAAATGGCGCAAAAATGTACAAATTAGTACATAATTACAACCTAAAATCACACATTTGACTTCTAACTTCTGACCTTTGACCATAATCACTGAAATAAGTCTGATTTTTTAACATTGAGGTTAATGGTCATTGAGGGACAATGGTACTGTCTGACACCATTCATGCTTACGTCACACTAACCATTCCATAAGTATAGGGGAAAATGGTAAAAGAAAGTCAATTGCTTTGTGACCTTTGACCTTCGACCTTTTGACCCCAGAGACTCATTGACGGGACACATTCATGTCCTTATTATGGTACAAGATAGGGTTGGTATAGGTCTTTTTTGTTTTTGTTTAAAATGCCGTAAAAATGTACAAATAAGTACATAATTACAACCTAAAATTACATATTTGACCTCTGATCTCTGACCCTTGACTGAAATAACTTCTGAAAGTTGTCACATTTATCGTACCGTACTGTATGACATCATTCATGCTCAAGCCACCCTTAATATTCCATAGCTACAGGGGAAATGGTAAAAAAGGACAGTGGCTCTGTGACCTTTGAACTTTTAACCTCAAATTCCACGGCACACAAATTTATGTACCAAGGTGCCATGGTACAACATAGAGTTTGTATAGGTCTTTTACTTTTTAAGTTTAAGAATCCAATTTTTTTGCATAAAAACACTTATTGACCTCTGACCCATGACCTTTGGACCTCCAATTATTTGTTAATGTTAAACCCTACCCACTTACGCAATTTGTAAAGATACCAAGTAATTCCTTCAAAAGATACAGCCATCACCAAAAACTTGTCCCATTTGACTTGTGACCTTTGTATCCACCAACCTTGGAGACCACAGTTCCGGTCCAGGGGTACCCGTCCACCAATTTTGGTTCATGTGTGTATTACATTTTTTTTTATTATAACAGTCGGAAACATGACCTTGATTGACCCGAAAACTTTAATCAAAATTACGTGACAATCAATTTGATTTCGAGTGATGAATTTCCATTTATTCTCTGTTCTAGATCAGGGCAATTTGCTCAAAAGCGAAGAAGACATATTTATTGTATGGATTCACAATAAAAGATACAACTTTAAAGATTTAACGACATCGTTTTATGTCACAATGCGAGCACTACTTTTTGCACAACAACCTACGAAAGATGAAGAAAACCGTGATAAAATTGACAACCGACCGATACAAAAAAGGATGAAAATTACGAGAAAAAACCCCCAATAGACGTTCTACAGCGCTCCTGCCTCTCAAGAACAACTGATGTTATTGAAGAGGAAATAAACGCTTGGGGTTTACAAAATACTCTTTGATTCGATTGTATATCAAGAGAAAGAGTTAATTTTGTGATTTATAACAGTAATTTCATACCTAATTTCGAGACTACCCGTCATATCAATTTTTATAGCTGTCAAGTTTAGATAGATAAGTAGGCCCCATAAGTATTTTACGGACCCAATTTACCTCATCTAATAATATGAAGTAGCATTTATTACAAATTTGAAAGAAAAAAACCCTAATTATTCCTATCAGCCAATAATCGAACACAATTTTATGAAATTTAATGAGAGGGGCTCTGAGTTTTCATATTTCGCCTGGAAAATGAGTTGTTTATCTATTACTTTCTGGTATTTTGTTGCAAAAGTTGGGCTTTTTTTTTATCATGGGCCACCCTCCCCCAATAATCTCTCCCTTCCCCCTCCCTCTCCTCCAGTAGGTCATCACTGTTTAATGTAAACAAGGGTTGAATTATTTAGAACACATCACTGTGAAGGGGCAGGCTTCCAAAACAAGTTACAAAAATGTTAATTTGCAGCTATTCGCATATACATAGCATGGGACTTTAACATGCTCTGTAGTCAGTGGTGTAGCCACGGGGGCCTTTTTACAGGATTTTTTTTCTTCAAAATTGGGATAATCTTTGTTGTTTATATATGTTTCGCTTTACAAATTGCCTTCAGACTGTCAGAATTGGGCTAAATTTGAACACTTTTGTCCTTGGAGGGGGTCTTGGATCCCTCACTTTTTGAATGCTAGCTACACCACAATCAGTGGTGCAGCTATCGTCCATGGGGGGTATTGTGTTCGGGCCCTTGTTTAAGTGTTTGCAATATGACATTGCTTAAGCCGCTTACATTTACGATGAGATGTACGCAAACACTTTAATCACACTGGCATAGTATGGAAGTTTACCCATTAAAACTGGTACCTCATTGGTTAGAGACCCTGAAAATAGAAGCACAAACCTGATATGCTGGCACTTTGATCTCCAATCACTTGTGTCTCCTTGCCAAGAACGTCGCTGGGGTATTCTGATTGAGCTCAGGATCTTCTGAATGGTGGTGGTGATAGAGGGGTGGTGGTGGTGGAAGGGGGGGGGGGGCTGAGGCATCAGTTTCCCAACTGGGTGGATTTATGAGGGTTCCCCGAAGAGAAACGGTTGGATTTTCAACTGCCATGTTAATTTTCCAACTGGCGTCCCATTTTGTGTGGGTGAGGAGTGGCATACCAACCCCATATGATGACGGCTCTGCTCCTTACCAACCATATTGTTACACACCTAGTAGGAATGATTACCTCTGAAACTTGTATAACTCACCTGTGTAACACGGACCTCCAGACTTGGTTTAATTAACATTCCAGCTTTAAATAAGTCTGTCCATCTGTCATGAATTTAAGTGGTTCTTCTTCTGTGCAATGTGGGGCAAACTGTCAATTGGGAGTGAATAGGGTGGGACATGAAGGGCACTGTCACTAAGCAATTCATTGGAGAATAAAACTCTTGACCAATAGAAAATCATAAATAGTTGCACGTAAGGGGTATACATAACACCGCTGAGGAGCAGTCCCCACCACGGGAGCTCGGGTAACCAATAATACTAAAGCACTATTAAGAGGGCTGAGGCAACTTATCGCAAACAATCATGCGAAAGGCCTGAGAGGAGTAAAATGATAAGGAAATCAGTGACTATGAGGCGTATAAGTGATATGGTCAGTGAGCTGCGCCGGGTCTCCTTGTCACTAACTGCCAGTCTGTCAATGTTGTGATACTGTTTTTATCTGGATGTCTTTGACGATAATCTGAATGATCCAAGGTGCTTCCAAGTTTCCAAACAAAAATCTAGTTATTTTAGGTCACCGCAAATTTTCCATTCACCGAGTTCCAACCCCTCTTCTGTGTGAATGAACCGTTTTTATCCCTCTTCTGTGTGAATAAACCGTTTTCAGGAAAGGCTAAATGTTTAATACAGGGTCTTATCTAAGGCTACACATGAGTGGTATAACCCAATAAATAATCAAACGTGGCACCACCACAGTACTAGAGAGTCCCCAACCCAATGAGCATATCTAAACTAAGATCATGATAGCAATGTTTCATATTAAAGGGAAAATGTACCTCTGTAACAGACATACATCAATATTTGAATGAAAGATAACTATTAAAACAATGTGGTTTACCTTCCCCCTGGAAAATCTGCCTCATACTTTTCAATGAAATCATTGTAGCACTTTTGTTTTTTTCAAATCCAATCAAATTTTACAAGTGACGGTGCATTACTCTTTTCCCATTATCTATTAAATCATTTCAAGAATAAGCATTTCAAAATTGGTCATAACTTTTCGCTGGGCTGTCAGATTGCATAGAAAATCTTTTCAATATTACTTTTATACTTTCCATCCTTGTTTCTGACAAAAATAAATGAATAAATTTGTTTTTAGTCTTACACAACACATTACTTTGCGAATGCAGGACATTCATGTATACCTTGTAGGTCTGTTACAGTAAGCTTGTCTGCTATTTCAATTGAAATAAGTGGCTCCATTAGATCTACAGTAGCTCAAAACACAAAATATATACAAAACTGGTATGTCTATTCTTGTTTGAGGCAGATGAATTTATAGATAAATAATTAGGGGATAAATAGTAGACAAATACAAACATTCACATAACACTTAAGAAACGTTAAAGAAAATATTTTATTTGATAGTACAATTTATTTATCTCTTTTGGTTCAAATGTAAGTCTGGTTTCAACTTCATCACAAATAGGCAATGCATTAACCCCTTATACGTATAAGTGCTTCTTTAAAGATATATGAATGTGTAGCAGCAACCTATGCTAAATTGTTTTAAATTCGCAAAAAACAAATTATCCGAATCGGTCAAAAATTGACCATTTTAGAGCATTTTGAATTTTCAGGCCAAAATATGCAAGTTTGTCTTCCTCTTTATGTTTCTCTTCTGATGTATGAGTGGGCGGAAATTCCTTTTTCCTTATGTAACCCCTTTCTTTGTTTTGAATTCATTGTCACACATTTGTGAAAAATGGAAAGGAATTTCAACCAAACGTTTTAAAGTGTTGACCATACCCTTAACTATAATCTAGCAGGAATAGACTTTGTCCTCATTTTCAAGAACTGAATTTCGTGAAGGAAATATACCAAATTACATAAAGCTTTTCAGCTACACATTCGTAAACTTTTAAACTTTATTTGGACCACAGGAATATGTCACTTTACATCTGAGCAAGCTTTATATGTTTGCTCTAAAGGACCAGGCATCAGTAAATGATGTATTTAAATTTAGTTTTAAATTCAGTATTTAAAAGCTTTGTGAAATAACACAACAAATAAATATTCACACAAATGCAAATTGTGTTAGTTGTCTCGTGATTGGAACTGCCCTTCATTTCCTGTTTTTTTTTTCAAAATTGTAATCTACAATAGTTTCAAAGAGAACAACTACCATTTCTTTGGTCATATTCCACAGTAAAAAATAAATTCTCTCAGTCAATAGAGGAAAAAGACAATATATTACACTATAAAAAATAGGTTATATCATACTTTGCTACATCACATATTATACATACCCTAATAAAGCTCAATTTTTGATTTGCTCTGTCTGAAACTTAATATGCTTTTTTAACTAAACTTCCTTGTAAATATTTTCTTGCACAAAACTGTAAAGAAAATGTTCTAGATGTCACTAGTCTTTTATGACAACCTTTCGAAGTGTGTGTCTATAAAGTACTACAAATAAAAGATTATTAGATATCAACAAATCTATCAATGCCTTAACCTGGTGTCAGAAAATGGACAGAAATTTCATCAATGTATTCTAAAAAAATCCTTAGAAAGTTCAACTTATTTTCCTGCTCCACATCATTTCTCTTTGTACAGTGCATAAAAATGCTTAAAACGATTTTGCACTATACAAATTAATTATTATTTTATAATAATAACATTATTGTTAAAGATGGTCATTATTAACAAGTTACATGACTTTTCACTTTTTCTAAATTGAGTTTTCTAAAGGACCAATAATGATAGTTTGCATAAGACTGTAAGACATTACACCATCTGCATCTTGTTAAATTTTCTGTTGATGCAAAGATATATTGTGGTACCCATATTTATGTCCTACATTGCTCCAATATCAAAATGTACTGATCCAATTAATTACTGCAGGTAAAACAAAGAAAGATATAATATTAAAGAATCATCTCATGAAACAATATTTTACATACAGTACAAACACTTATTTCATTTCATCATGTATGAAGTATGCTGTAAAAAAACAAGATGGATGCTGGAGATATCAGTCACAACATTCTTCTTCAGTTGGTATTGCTCTAGCTTCCATGCAAGCTAAATGACTGATGGGTAAATACAGATCTAGTCCTGATACTGCACTTATTTTAGCACATTTCTTATTTGATTTCTCTCTTGCTCTGCCGCAATTTTTGAGGGAAAGTAAAAGGTATAACTTAATATCAAGACAATGTGATGCTGCAGTACTTTCCTCTCAAACAACTGAGGGATACTTGAAGAATAAAAAAATGAACATCAAATGATACTGTAGATTATGAATAAAAATATGACATGTGAGGTAACAAAACAAATTGTGATAGTTTACTATACAAATCATTTCGGTTTTGCTATACACATTTTTTGACCAAATGTGTTTTTTAAATTTAAGTTTTGAGCCATTTCAGTGTTGGAGCAATAATTCAAAAAATTTTGCAAGTAGAACAAAGAGTAAATTCAAGAATAAAAAACAGCATTTTAACAATGTAAACATTGACTCTTCTTACATTAGGGCTTTAAAAGTCAGAATTTATAATAAAAATCTTAAATCTTTTTCCCCTAATATACACTGTTCTGAAATAAATATGAATTGTTATTTCTAGATATACCGTATAGGGGCCTTGAAGCAACATGCATAAAGGCAATTTGTGTACAAATCAATTGTTAGCTTCTTTGTAAATGAAGGTGAGAAAAATGGCTGCAATATAATAGCAGAACTATAAAAGAAAGCAATACTCCATATGGAACCGTACTGCACCCAATTTATACTCTTTTTAATCTACAAAAACAATATGACAGAATAAATGAACTGTAATGACAAGATTTTTGAAAACAGTACATAATGTTACTGTAAAGTCCTGTCAACAGTAGTACACTGCTTTATATACTGTATCTAAGAAGCCAAACTGAGAATCAAGAGACTTAACCAAATTTGTTGTCTATCTCAGTATTGCTGAAGAAAAATAATAAGGTTTTCAGATGTTACATGTACTATAACATTGTTTTACGGGGCCTGTGAAAGCATGAAATAATCACAAATCTACAATGTAGAACAACAAGCATAAAATGTTTCAAATGATATCAGTTCAGAAATTATCAAGACTAACAACAAGAACATCAAAATATTGTATAGTACTGTAGCTTGTTCCTCACTCAGAAAAAAACACAGTTATTTCTGCATTAATGCTCTATACTTGTCTAGCCACAGTCCCCTAGCTTGATTTAAAAAGGGACATGGTGCTAGACTAGTTGAGGGGCACATTAATGCGTGCGAACCGCTGCGTCTTTTCGACATGTAGTCCAGGGGCCCCTTAAGGCTGAAGCCTGTGCTGAAGGAGCTTCACTGGCTTCCCTTGGGTTACCGTATTAAGTACAAGTTTATCGTGCACACTTTCCGGACACTATGTGGCTTATCACCTTGTTATATGACAAATATGTTTAAACTGTATACTCCAGCGCGTGCACTCAGGTCATGTAGATCTTCAAGTCTCGTGGTACCACGAACAAAAACTGTCAGTTATGGTAACAAATCTTTTAGAATAATAGCATCAGCACTCTGGAACAACCTTCCAAGTGATGTCCAAGACTGTTCAGATTTAAACACTTTTAAATCTTTATTAAAAACACATCTATTTAAGTTAGCATATGGACTATAACTTCTAATTATATTAATTTTTATTATATTTCATGTACAGTTTTTTTTCTTCATGAATTTGAGCACTGTAATATTCGGTATAATAATAATAATAATAATAATAATAATAATGATAATAATAACAATAATAATAATAATAATTAGAAGAAGAAGAAGAAGAAGAATGATAATAATAATAATAGTAATAATAATATATCCGTAAGCTCTGTCAATAATCGTACAACCAAATTGATTTTATTTTGCATAATTCCTTCCCATGTCTCAATGCATTGTCATAATAACAACCTAGTGTTACGGAAAATCCACACCTTATCACTTTAGAAAGGAAATTAGGTCTAAGAAGTGAAAATTTGGACTGGCATTTTTCCTGAGCATTTTCATCCACTAAAAGTACTTAAAAGTGGCTTAAATTTGACGACACTAATAGTTCATTTTATAAACGCATATTGAGCTTATCAAAAAGTTGTCTGCTATGAAGAAAAGTGACTTTCACAGATCAGAAAAACGATTGACGAATCTTACCTTTAAAAAAGATCATTACAAAATGGGCCACGAAAAATCTTTATTTTGGGAACTTTACCGAGACTGAAAATGCTCGGATGCCGATTTAACCCGAAATACAATGTCTTGGACGTCATTTAATCTTCTCCTGTGGTGACGAACATTGAAACTGCATAAGTTAGAGCAATTTGAATAACCCGGATTCATTCGGGAGTTTCATTTTTACAAACCACGAAATGCTCAATTCGAACTTCCGGATCAAGGCCTCAGAAATTAATAATATTGCAGTAACGGTCATATAGCAAGGACATGTTCCCAACTATAAGGGACACAAAATTAATTGTTACATACAACACATGCACACACATACACATACGCACACACGTACGCACACAGACACACACACACATGTTTGTAAGAGCTACTTTATGGGGAATTTGCTCAGGTGGAACTTTTGTAGACCTATAATAGCCTTAAGGGGAATTTTTAACACAGGAAGATCATTGGGTTTGTAATAAATACCTTATGAGAAACTTGTTTCATGTGTGCCAGGGATTGTCTTATGAGGAACCAACAGTCTTTGCAGAACAATAGACTTTCATGCGAAATGTTTTACCTGAGATCACAACTAATAGTAAGTTATAAAGTTCATATAACTTGACACACGGGTAGAGGACATTAGTACAGCTCAGATGAGCATAATGGCTGTTTTTGTATGCTTACTAATTAGCTTATTTGCATCAAAATAAAAATATTTGTTTCTAAATTTCTTAAATTAAGGAAGGTATCGTGCTTTTATTTACACAGATGATATCACATATGCTGTGAGCATTGTTTACACTTAATAGCAAGTTGCTTTGTGCATTTTAGGTTGATATGTTATTTGCATAAAAAAACGGAGAACACAAGTAATGAATAGTGTACATTCACATAAGTTGACATAGGGATATAGGACATTGGTATTATTCATTGGTATTGTTTATATGCTTGGAGGGAGGAGGGGAGGAAGGAAAAATACATACCAATTAGCTTATTTGCATTATAATGGATAATGGAAATATAAGTTCTATTTAGGGTGGGTGTGGCAATGTTACGTACACAAATGATATATATGAAGACAATTATTGACACTTAATTGTAAGGTGATGTGCGCCTATAAGCAGGTAGTTTTCATGGAAAATATTAGATGTCTGCTCATTACTAATTGAGGAATGCTATTATACATGTACATTCACAAATCTTACTGCCACAAGGTATTGAAGGCATTGATGAGTAGTTCTTTGTCCATTTAGATCAGCATATTTGCAAAACAACTGCAACACTTTAAAAAAAATATTTCTAAAATTAGTGAGGATAGATTACTAGATTAAATAAAATAAAATATGTGTGTTCGTATGAATTTTGCCACAGTATCACAACAGCGTTTGTGGAACAGGTTTAGCCTAATAGATTATTAAATATGAATAATTAGGGGTCATGTTTGAATATAAATTGAATTTTTTGATATTTACAATTGCCATCCATAGCCCTAAAAGTCTTAACACTTTTTCTAATCTCTGTTACTTCCGTTTTGAAAAAGAATGTAGGTTCTGGAAATAAGAATTTATTGGCGCATTTAGCAGTTCAGCATCAATCTGAGGGCAAAGCGCGAGCTTTGTGGCATGGAGTACAGGAGCCGCTTAAGTTATTTGATTTGTTTTTGTTACCAAGTCACGGTATCCTTTTGTTTCCCGGGCATAGTAACCTACTGCAGGTTTTTTAATTTGCTAAGAAATTTAGAAAATTTAACTAATGATTCGCAAAAATCGGAATATTTAGGATCAGATTATCAGAGAAAATAATTAAAGGTTAATTTTCCTTTTCCCTTTTCTGTCTAATTTTCGGACCAACTTTTTGTGTCGCCTGCGAAGCAGGATGAATAGACATAGGAATCATCTTGTCGTCGTAGGTGTCGTCTTCGTCATCTGCGGCGTCGGCGGCGGCCACAAATGTTTAAAATGAGCTTACAACTTAAGAAATGAATGATGTACATTCATGTAACTTGGCGCAGGGTAGAGGACACGGGTACTGTTCAAGTGAGCATGATTGGGGGTTGTGTGTGTATACTAATTAGTTTACTTGCATAACAATGAAAATATTTGTACCTTTTGAATCTCTTAAATTTAAGTGGATGTGGGGATTTTGTTCACACAAATGATCGTATATGTGAAGAGCATTGTCTACACTTAATGGTGAGGTGTAGTGTGCATATTGATTAAGTTATTTGCATAACAATAGAATTTCGTACAAAATGTTTAACATGAACTCATAACTTAAGTTATGAATGGTGCACATTCTAATAACTTGGCACAGGGGTAGAGGACATGGGTACTGTTCATTTGAGTGAGATTGAGGGTGAGGGGTTGTGTGTGCATACTAATTAGCTTATTTGCATAAGAATGAAAATATTTATATCTATGATCTTCTTAAATTTAAGTGGGTATGGGGATGTAACTTGTAAAAACATGCATTGTTACTAATTGTAAAATAAGAAGATCAAAAATATATGGCAGGCGAGACTGATTAACTTCACATTTTCTAGTTATAATTTTGGACCAACAATTGTTTAACTGTTGGAAGGTGTCTCGAGAGGCGTTGAAACTGGCGTACACTTCCCCGGCCCACCCTCCCCACCACCCCTCCCCTCACATCCCTGCCCCTGTACACACACACCAGCTTTTCTTAAAAGTTTAAAAAGCAAGCAGAGGAAAAAGTACCTTTTTCAGAGAGTACAAGCTAGGGATATTTTTCAAAGAAGGAACGTGACCTTTGAAAACTTTTGGTTTTAGATTTTATATCTGATATTTTCATTGAAGAAAGTAACACAAATGTTGTACTAAAAGAGCTTATAAATTTCTATGGAGTATTTGCATTGTTATGATCTGTGCATTAAATTCATGTAATCAATATTTGGCTTAGTCCATTTTTACAACAGGTGAATTCAAAAAAATGTATGTAAACTTTTCTCGTTTTTACATTTTTTTATATTTTTTTTTAATGCATTTTAAACAATCTTATACGGAAGTTTTATTAAATGATTAATGTTTTATGTTTATATTTAATACACGGTTCAGAGGTTTTTGCATTTGCGAATGACCTTCCAAGTGTCGCGTCTTTCTACTTGGACCAAAATCCATTGCTCTGTGCATTAAGTACGCATATAAACACTCCTCAAAACATTGATCTTTTAAGTATTGCATATATAATCTACTTTTAATTTTCACTAAGGACAATCTTAGAGCCAACCAGCCCTACATAGAAATTTTTCTGCTGAAAAACATTTGATTCCTAATTTATAATTTGTGAAAATACTATGCAAAATATATTTTTGAAATGGGGTACAGGGAAAAACTTACAATGTAGGCCCGTGCCCTTGTCACAGACTGACGTACTACCCACCTTCTTTGAAAAGTTAAAAAGCATGGTATTCTGTGTTTTTACTTCAGTGTAATCAAAAATTGATTATATTACATATTATTGTGTATTGTTTTTTTAGTTAATCCTCATCAATAGTACATCTCTGGGTAACCTTCTGGTAGTTCAACATAGGGTAATCTCTGGTTTAAACATGGTCCCCCATAAGGGCACGTACCATATGCACACAACGACCGATATGTAACATACGCATTACTACTTGATTAATTTTTAATGAAATGATTGCAACGAATATTCGGTGTTATTACTTTTAGTGTACTCGTTATAGTTTTTTTATATTCTTTAAAGTCAATTTTGATTAATATTACGCCTATGGGTACACCTTCCAGAGGTTCCCCATAGGGCAATCTCTGGTTTACACATAATTTCCCATAAGGGCATCATATGAACACACAGATTTTTAGCATACAAATATTTCTTTAATTATTTTGATTACTATGATTGCTACAAATATTCTGCATTTTCACTTTCATTTTATTAAAAAATAGATTATGTTACTTATTATTGTTATAGTTTTTCTTTCTTTAAGACAATTTCGATTATTTTACATCTATGGGTACACCTACGAGTGGCTCTCCATAGGACAATCCCTGGTTTACACATGGTTCCCTACAATGGCAGCATATGCACACAAAAATATGTAATAACACATAACTACTCAATTGATATGTAGTTAAATGAGAACTACGAATATTCTGGGTTTTTTTACTTCTAGTATAGTCAAAAATTGATTACGTTACATATTTGTGTTACTGATTTTACTTTTCAGTTTATCGTAATTCATTGTACGTCTATGGGAAGACCTTCTGGTCGGTTCCCATAGGGCAATCCCTGGTTTACACATGGTTCCCCATATGGCATCATATATACACACACAGATGCTCAACATACAAAAAACTAATGAATCATTGGAATAACTGTTACACATATTCTAAGTTTTTGCTTTTAGTTTTTAGCTCATGTTGATTAATACTATGTCTGTAGGTAGACTTGCTGTTGGTTCCCCATAGGGCAATCCATGGTTTACACATTGTTTCTCATAACAGCATTATATGCACTCACATAAATGTAAGATACACATCACAACTTAATTAATATTTAGTAGAATGATTGTTAAGAATATTCTGTGTTTTTACTTCAGTGTACTCAAAAATTGATTATATTACATATTATTGTGTATTGTTTTTTTAGTTAATCCTCACTAATAGTACATCTCTGGGTAACCTTCTGGTAGTTCAACGTGGGATAATCCCTTGTTTAAACATGGTCCCCCATAAGGGCACGTATCATATGCACACAACGACCGATATGTAACATACACATAACTACTTAATTAATTTTTAGTGAAATGATTGCTACGAATATTCGGTGTTATTACTTTTAGTGTACTCGTTATAGTTTCTTTTTATTCTTTAAAGTCAATTTTAATTAATATTACGCCTATGTGTACACCTTCCAGAGGTTCCCCATAGGGCAATCTCTGGTTTCCACATGATTCCCCATAGGGGCATCATATGAACACACAGATTTTTAACATACAAATATTTCTTTAATCAATTTTGATTACAATGATTGCTACAAATATTCTGCATTTTCACTTTTATTTTATTGAAAAATAGATTATGTTACTTATTATTGTTATAGTTTTTCTTTCTTTAAGACAATTTCAATTATTTTACATCTATGGGTACACCTACGAGTGGCTCCCCATAGGACAATCCCTGGTTTACACATGGTTCCCTACAATGGCAGCATATGCACACAAAAATATGTAAGATACACATAACTACTCAATTGATATGTAGTTAAATGAGAACTACGAATGTTCTGTTTTTTTTAACTTCTAGTATAGTCAAAAATTGATTACGTTACATATTTGTGTTACTGATTTTACTTTTCAGTTTATTGTAATTCATTGTACGTCTATGGGAAGACCTTCTGGTCGGTTCCCATAGGGCAATCCCTGGTTTACACATGGTTCTCCATATGGCATCATATATACACACACAGATGCTCAACATACAAAAAACTAATGAATCATTGGAATAACTGTTACACATATTCTAAGTTTTTGCTTTTAGTTTTTAGCTCATGTTGATTAATACTATGTCTGTAGGTAGACTTGCTGTTGGTTCCCCATAGGGCAATCCATGGTTTACACATTGTTCCTCATAACAGCATTATATGCACTCACATAAATGTAAGATACACATCACAACTTAATTAATATTTAGTAGAATGATTGTTAAGAATATTCTGTGTTTTTACTTCGGTGTACTCAAAAATTGATTATATTACATATTATTGTGTATTGTTTTTTTAGTTAATCCTCATCAATAGATGCGTAACCTTCTAAAAAGTTCAACGTAGGGTAATCCCTGGTTTAAACATGGTCCCCCATAAGGGCACGTGCCATATGCACACAACGACCGATATGTAACATACACATAACTACTTAACTAATCTTTAATGAAATGATTGCAACGAATATTCGGTCTTATTACTTTTAGTGTACTCGTTTTAGTTTTTCTTTTATCCTTTAAAGTTAATTTTGATTTATATTACGCCTATGTGTACACCTTCCAGAGGTTCCCCATAGGGCAATCTCTGGTTTACACATGGTTCCCCGCCCCATAAGGGCATCATATGAACACACAGATTTTTAACATACAAATATTTCTTTAATTAATTTTGATTACAGTGATTGCTACAAATGTTCTGCATTTTCACTTTTATTTTATTGAAAAATAGATTATGTTACTTATTATTGTTATAGTTTTTGTTTTTTTAAGTCAACTTCGATTATTTTACATCTATGGGCAGATGGGTACACCTACAAGTGGCTCCCCATAGGACAATCCCTGGTGTACACATAATGGCAGCATATGCACACAAAAATATGTAACATACACATAACTACTCAATTGATATGTAGTGAAATGAGAACTACGAATATTCTGTTTTTTTACTTCTAGTGTAGTCAAAAATTGAATACGTTACATATATGTGTTACTGATTTTACTTTTCAGTTTATCGTAATTCATTGTACGTCTATGGAAAGACCTTCTGGTCGGTTCCCATAGGGCAATCCCTGGTTTACACATGGTTCCCCATATGGCATCATATATACACACACAGATGCTCAACATACAAAAAACTAATAATTAATTGGAATAAATGCTACACATATTCTAAGTTTTTGCTTTTAGTTTTTAGCTCATGTTGATTAATACTATGTCTGTAGGTAGACTTGCTGTTGGTTCCCCATAGGGCAATCCATGGTTTACACATTGTTTCTCATAACAGCATTATATGCACTCACATAAATGTAAGATACACATCACAACTTAATTAATATTTAGTAGAATGATTGTTAAGAATATTCTGTGTTTTTACTTCAGTGTACTCAAAAATTGATTATATTACATATTATTGTGTATTGTTTTTTTAGTTAATCCTCACTAATAGTACATCTCTGGGTAACCTTCTGGTAGTTCAACATAGGGTAATCCCTGGTTTAAACATGGTCCCCCATAAGGGCACGTATCATATGCACACAACGACCGATATGTAACATACACATAACTACTTAACTAATCTTTAATGAAATGATTGCTACGAATATTCGGTGTTATTACTTTTAGTGTACTCTTTATAGTTTCTTTTTATTCTTTAAAGTCAATTTTGATTAATATTACGCCTATGGGTACACCTTCCAGAGGTTCCCCATAGGGCAATCTCTGGTTTCCACATGGTTCCCCATGAGGGCATCATATGAACACACAGATTTTTAACATACAAATATTTCTTTAATCAATTTTGATTACAATGATTGCTACAAATATTCTGCATTTTCACTTTTATTTTATTGAAAAATAGATTATGTTATTTATTATTGTTATAGTGTTTGTTTTTTTAAGTCAATTTTGAAGTTTTTACATATATGGGTAAATCTTCGAGTGGCTCCCCATAGGGCAATCCCTGGTTTAAACATGGTTCCCCATAATGGCATCATATTTCTATCATTCTTATGACTAGAGGCCATCTCAAATAAAAAATTAAGTGTACGGCCATGTGCCTATAGATCCACCACTGGAATACACCTTAATATTACTGACTTTGGTCACAAATACCTCTAGTGAGTACAATTTTTTGCCTACAGAAAGCCTTGGCGGGTCCTAGCTGTGTGCATGTGACATATACATTATGGGGAACTGGGCATTCTTTCTATTATTCTTACGATGAGAGACAATCTCAAATACTAATTTAAGTTTACGGCCATGTGCATACAGGTCCACCACTGGTACACCACCTAATATTACTGAATTTGGTCACTGGTACCTCTAGTGAGTACATGTTTTACCTACAGAAAGCCTTGGCGGGTCCTAGCTGCGTGCCTGTAACATATACATTATGGGGAACTAGGCATTCTTTCTATCATTCTTACAATAAAAAATAATCTTAAATACAAATTTAAGTTTACGGCCATGTGCATACAGGTCCACCACTGGAACACCGACTAATATTACTGAGTTTGGTCACAGATACTTGTAGTGGGTACGGTTGTTACCTACGTAAAAGTTTGGCGGGTCATAGCTGCGTGCCTGTGACAGATACATTATGGGGAACTAAGCGTTACTTCTATCATTCTTATGATTGGAGACAATTTCAAATAAAGATGTAAGTTTACGGCCATGTGCCTACAGATCCATCCTGGTACACTACCTAATATTACTGAATTTGGTCACAGATTTCCTAGTGGGTACGATTGTTATCTACGTAACGGATTGGCGGATCCTAGATGCGTGGCTGTGACAGATACATTATGGGGAACTGAGCATTATTTCCATCATCATTATGATTGGAGACAATGTCAAATAGTTTCAGTTCCCATCTGCATCTGATAAACCCCGTGTGTAACTCAAATTGGGCACTGGTGCCCCATTAGTGGCGATGATTGCTGGTTACATTTGGGTACATGCGTGCCTGTAGCAGATACATTATGGGGAACTAGGCATTCTTTCTATCATTCTTATGATAAGAGACAATGTCAAGTACAAATTTAGGTTTACGGCAATGTGCCTACAGATCTACCACTGGTACACCAACTAATATTACTGAATTTGGTCACAGAAACCTGTAGTGGGTACAGTTGTTACCTACGTACAAGTTTGGTGGGTCCTAGCTGCGTGCCTGTGACAGACACATTATGGGGAACTGGGCATTATTTTTCTCATTCTTATGATTGGAGACCTCTTAAATGAAAAAATAAGGTTACGGTCATGTGACTACAGATCAATTCTGGTACACCAACTAATATTACTGAATTTGGTAACAGAAACCTGTAGTGGGTACGCTTGTTACCTACGTAAAGGTATGGCAGGTCATAGCTGCGTGCCTGTGACAAATACATTATAGGGAACTGAGCGTTATTTCTATCATTCTTATGATTGGAGATAAATTCAAATCAAAATGTAAGTTTACGGCCATGTGCCTACAGGCCCACCACTGGTACACCAACTAATATTACTGAATTTGGTCACAGATACCTGTAGTGGGTACAACTGTTATCTACGTAACGGATTGGCGGGTCCTAGATGCGTGGCTGTGACAGATACATTATGGGGAACTGAGCATTATTTCTATCATTCTTTTGATTGGAGACCATCTCAAATAAAAATGTAAGTTAACGGCCATGTGCCTACAGATCCATCCTGGTACACCAAGTAATATTACTGAATTTGGAAATAGAAACCTGTAGTGGGTACGGTTGTTACCTACGTAAAAGTTTGGCGGGTTATAGCTGCGTGCCTGTGACAGATACATTATGGGGAACTGGGCATTATTTCTATCATTTTTTGATTGGAGACCATCTCAAATAATAAATTTAGTCAGTTGGCATGCCCAAATATGTGCATCTGGTAAACCCCTCATATTACTCAATTTGGTCACTGGTACTCCAGTAGTGGCGATGATTGCTTGTAACGTAGAGTATTTGGGCATCCTGCGTGCCTGTGACAGATACATTATGGGGAACTGGGCATTCTTTCTATCATTCTTGTAATGAGAGACAATCTCAAATACAAATCTAAGTTTAAAGCTATGTGCCTACAGGTCCATCACTGGTACACCAACTAATATTACTGAATTTGGTTACAGATACCTGTAGTGGGTACGGTTGTTACCTACGTAAAAGTTTGGCGGGTCATAGCTGCGTGCCTGTGACAGATACATTATGGGGAACTGGGCATTATTTCTACCATCTTCTGATTGAAGACCATCTCAAATAATAATTTCAGTCAATTGGCATGCATACACATGTGCATCTGGTAAACCCCTGATATTACTCAATTTGGTCATTGGTACCCCATTAGTGGCGATAATTGCTTGTTACGTAGAGTATTTGGGCATCATGCGTGCCTGTGACAGATACATTATGGGGAACTGAGCGTTACATCTATCATTCTTATGATTGGAGACAATTTCAAATAAAATGTAAGTTTACGGCCATGTGCCTACAGATCCATCATGGTACACTACCTAATATTACTGAATTTGGTCACAGATACCTCTAGTGGGTACGATTGTTATCTACGTAACGGATTGGCGGGTCCTAGATGCGTGGCTGTGACAGATACATTATGGGGAACTGAGCATCATTTCTATCATTATTATGATTGGAGACAATGTCAAACAATAATTTCAGTTCATTGGCATGTATACACATTTGCATCTGGTAAACCCCGTATATTACTCAAATTGGGCACTGGTACCCCATTAGTGGCGATGATTGCTTGTTACATTTGGGCATCATGCGTGCCTGTAATAGATACATTATGGGGAACTAGGCATTCTTTCTATCATTCTCATGATTGGAGACAATGTCAAGTACAAATTTAGGTTTACGGCCATGTGCCTACAGGTCTACCACTGGTACACCAACTAATATTACTGAATTTGGTCACAGAAACCTGTAGTGTGTACAGTTGTTACCTACGTAAAAGTTTGGTGGGTCCTAGCTGCGTGCCTGTGACAGATACATTATGGGGAACTGAGCATTATTTCTATTATTCTTTTAATTGGAGACCATCTCAAATAAAAATGTAAGTTAACGGCCATGTGCATACAGATCCATCCTGGTACACCAAGTAATATTACTGAATTTGGTAATAGAAACCTGTAGTGTATACGGTTGTTACCTACGTAAAGGTATGGCAGGTCGTAGCTGCGTGCCTGTAACAAATACATTATAGGGAACTGAGCGCCATTTCTATCATTCTTATGATTGGAGATAATTTCAAATGAAAATGTAAGTTTACGGTCATGTGCCTACAGATCCATTAGTGGCGATGATTGCTTGTTACGTAGAGCATTTGGGCATCATGCGTGCCTGTGACAGATACATTATGGGGAACTGGGCATTCTTTCTATTATTCTTGTGATGAGAGACAATCTCAAATACAAATTTAAGTTTACGGCCATGTGCCTACAGGTCCACCACTGGTATACCAACTGATATTACTGAATTTGGTCACATATAGCTGTAGTGGGTACACTTGTTACCTACGTAAAAGTTTGGCGGGTCATAGCTGCGTGCCTGTGACAGACACATTATGGGAAACTGGGCATTATTTCTATCATACTTATTATTAGAGACCGTCTCAAATAATAATTTAAGTTTACGGCCATGTGCCTACAGGTCCACCACTGACACCACCTAATATTACTGAATTTGGTCACTGGTACCTCTAGTGGGTACGATTGTTATCTACATAAAGGTTTGACGGGTCCTAGCTGCGTGCCTGTAACATATACATTATGGGGAACTGAGTGTTACTTCTCTCATTCTTATGATTGGGACAATTTCAAATAAAAATTGTAAGTTTACGGCCATATGACTTTTGTTTTCATCATAAGAATAAAAAGAATATTATCAGTTGCCCTTAACGTACTGAACGTATCTGTACATGGTTTTTAAGATATATCAGTGGTCAAAAGGAGTATCCACAGTCTGTGAGCACATGCCCCTACAGACTAGTCCTATCTACTTAGATGTCAGTTACTTTTGTTTCCATCATAAGAACTAATGAAAATATTCTTAGTTCCCCATCATGTATCTGTCAAAGGAACGCTAGACGGTAATGATGAACCGTACACAGTTTTTATGAGATATGAGTGGTTAAAAGGAGTACCAACAGTTGTAGGTCCGTGGACACATGCCCCGACAGACTATGTATAGTCCTATCTACTATACAGACATACATGCTCAGCGCATGCTGGGAGTGCATGGGTCTCACTATCAAAACTAGGACCACTTTCATGACTTGACTTTGGACTCCCACCCCCTCCTTTTTAAAATCCCGAATCTGCCCTTGTTAAAGTTCACAGATCTTGACTAACAACCTGAAGCAACATTTTGACTGAAATTTTTAGAACTTATGAACCTAATCATTTCTCTTGTTTATATTGTAACTTTGCATCTCATATCAAATAAAAGCAAATAAATTGTTTAGGGTACAGCAACTAGTACAGGGGGCATGTATTTAGTTATTTTAGGTAAAATCTGCAGTAAGTATGCAAGACAATGGGGGCTACAGGAATTATTATTTTTTAATTCTTTCTACGAAAATGAACCTGTATCCAAAGAATATTTCCGATATGAATTTTTGAATTGCTAATTCAGCTGCCGACATTTCTTGCTATTAGCACTTGCAAACTTAAGTTACATGGGTGCTTCAACATCAATACTCACCCTCTAAACCTTGCTAGTGTGAGACTATCATACCTGCCTCATTTACATTGAACTACTTCTCATTGTTATATTTACCACAAAATCACACCTTAACAGCTCTTTATGGCAGAAACATTACTTGAATACAAATTTACCTTATAGCGTATTCAGCATGACGACCACAAACTTATCAAACTGCAGTCATATTGATTGCTTCCTGTATTTATGCATTCATGACTGATTTTGAACAAAGCCTGGGGGTACAAGGTCTCATAGACCTCAATACACAAGAGATTTCAATTATTAGCTCCATGGTCAAGTAAACAAGTGGTATGTAATTTAATGTTCATTGAAGCAGAATGGTCATTACAATTTAGATCAATTGGAACAGGGGGCTCTTACTTTGACCATTATTAACTGAAAGTTCTATGTTTTGTCAAAGTAACAGCTCCCTACTTGAAAAATGGTAAAGATATGAAAATTTATTGCAAAGAAATTATTGAAATTTGAATCAAAACATACCTGGG
The DNA here is from genome assembly GCA_020152595.1 of Chiridota heheva. Classification (NCBI taxonomy): domain Eukaryota; kingdom Metazoa; phylum Echinodermata; class Holothuroidea; order Apodida; family Chiridotidae; genus Chiridota; species Chiridota heheva. The sequence goes on from JAIGNY010003820.1 coordinate 266,325, forward strand.
ACTAAGACAACAACAACATTGCTGTACCACTGGGCTAAACCTAAAAAATGAAGCATGGGTCCCAATTAAGGTCCAAAAAGGGGAAAAGTATCAAAGGAACTCTGAAAAGCATGATATTAAAACATAACAATTTCAAAATATCCCGTAAAACACTTTGTTCCTGGAACGTCTACCTTTGAGTCAATATTTAATAAGTTCCAGTTTGACTAAAAAGACAAAGGCTTTTTTGTTTGTGGTTACATTCATTTCACACTTTATGATAATAAACATTGCATTGATGCACAATGAGCATTTTGGAGCCAAAATATGATATGGTGCAAATGTATTATGGTCCAAATGTGTTATGGTCCCGCAAGTACATATAAGTGACAATTCAACAAGTATTCCAAAGTGTTACTTTTGTTTATGTGTCCCACTTGCAGATCATTGTGTTGCTAACTTTTAACTCATGATGCATTTTGCATGCTGCAATTAATGTTTTTAACCCATAAAAATGACATGGTCATTTTTATGGGTTAAAAACATTAATTGCAGCATGCAAAATGCATCATGAGTTAGCAAGTTAGCAACACAATGATCTGCATGTGGGACACATAAGCTCTGAAAAACATGATCACCTGATATTTAATTTATCAATTAGAACATTGAAAGCTTACTGCTGATAATGAACTACATTTGATTAGTTGCAGCCTCATCATTGATTTCCTGCTGTTATGTTGGTAATACTTTAGGTTTAGTTGTCGATGTTTGCAACTGCATATCAAACTTATTTGTTCTCTTTCAAACAATACCAAAAAATAAGACGCAGCTTATATGGCATAATAAACAACAACCACAATAAACATTTGTTTTCTAATGTTCAAACAGGTGTAGATAGCTCTTCTTCTTTTAAGAGTTCTTCTTCCGCTTCTTCTTTGGGCTTCTCGATGATGATGGGTGGTATGTTCAGCTTTGAATTTATCTTGTTGACAGGGTGGAAGGTGGCGACGACAACGGTGAACGGGGTCTTTTCTTTGCGGGTGAAACAGTGGGTACTTTGACTAATGCTTTCAAATGTTCTACTACGTATAGGCCTTCCATGTTTGCACCATTGGTCGAGGCTGGGAGAAATTTCGTTTTCTTCGGGTATGACTTTCCAGTAGCGACTGGCACGTCAGTTTGGATCGTTGATTGTTTGCACTGTGTAGTCGAAATGGCGTATGTCCACAAGAATGTTTTCATCTTCTGCGATCAGACTGATGTAAATCTGCTTTCCGAGAGGCAAAAGTAACTTTTTAAGGTGTGACGGACCGCTCATGCGATGGGCTCCATCAACCTTAGACTATGTTAATGTAATAACAATTCCGATATTATATTTTTGTTTTACAGAGTTCATCTCAAACACCTTCTTCCATGGCGATGCCTTTAACCGTGACTCGAGGTATTGTACCGAAGTTGGTTTTGGCATATTTTCCGAGATGCACGAATTTGATGCTTTTAAACTGTAATGTAGACACTTCACATCCTCTCCTATTGGAAAAGATCGGGTCACCCATCCGCGACTGTCTCTTACTTTGTCGTAACTCTGCATTTTCAAAGCTCTCTTCCAAGGTATGTTGTCCGGACTCGAAGGTGGTGGTGAGAATCGCATTTCTTCCGTATGCTTGTTATGGTGATACACGTTACCGTTCATCTCGTTTACTTTATTCCAACCAGATTGGGCCATGATGTGTCTGTCTCGAAGAGCTACGAAAGAATGATGGGTGTTTTTTGGATTCAGGCACTTTTATAACTTTTTTCCAGAAGAGGGCGCTAGTCAATTATCAGCCTATGACATCCTGCTTTGTTCCAATCGACAGATGTGTTTTTTGACTGTAAGAAAAAGTTGGGTTTGTTACACGTCGCTTCGAAAGAAGACATGCCTCTTTCTTTCTCAATAGGGATGCTGGTCTCTCTTGATGCGACTTGAAAGACAAGGTAGGGTTTGTTACACATCGCTTCATAGGAAGGGCAAGTCTCTTTCTTTCTCAGTAGAAAAACTGGCCGTTCTTGCTTCGGTTTGAATGTTGGGGTTTCCTCGTTTTTCAAAAAATAAACTTTTAGGACGGGTCAAAGTCATCCACTTTTCGAGCGTGAGAGCGAGACCCTTCTTGGTAGATACTTCACCGACAGAAGAAAAGCTGCTGTACTTCTTGATGTGTACGTAGAGATTGTATTTGGACGAAGAGATCGTGACGTAGTGCACCGCCCAAGCCTTAGCTTTTCTCCTAAATGGATGCGATGGGTACTTTCCCTTAATTTCTTGACCGTATCCGTTACCAAATAAGATTCAAGGATTGTTGTCGACCATTTGTTCGGGTGTGAGGGCAATACCTTTCTTGGTCGCCACAGGTGTTGTTCCTACATTCTGGGGTGTAAGGTATTGTCGTACATGAATTTAAAGCTTTCTATTAAAGCCCGAGACGGTGAGATGGCACTCACCTCCTAATGCGACAGCTTTCTTGTCTTGTGTACCGGCGCGGACATTGGTTAATTCGGATCGCTGCGAGCCGTTTGGCCGGGTAGTGAAGCTGCTAGTGTTTGTCTTTGTTGATACTTACATTTTCGTGTCCGAGTTTCCTTGCGGGTGAAACGATGGGTACTTTGACTAGTGCTTTCAAATGTTCTACTACGTATAGGCCTTCCATAATCCGTGAAACAACCGTCGTTGTCGTCTTTGAATTTTTTTTTTTTAATAATATATGCGCATGCCCAAACTTAACATTAAACAAACAAACGCCCTGTAGTAAAACAAGATTCACTACTCTGGTCAAAGTTTGTCGTTTCGACGAGGAGACGTGGAATACACCCGTTCCAACTTCGGTCATTTCAGATGACTCATCAATGTTTTTAGAGAGGACGCTAAACAAATAGATCATCATTATAAAAAGAACATCCTAAAATATTAGAATTATAATTACCATTAAAAGAAAATTGTATACGTATTTGAGTCAATCACCACCATGTAATATTCGCGCGCTTACTTCAGCGATGTTTACTTTTTCCACATGTTAGAAAATCGAACAATCCAAGGCTATCGAAAATTTACGTATCACTGCCCTCACACTCCATACATACAGTGTACATTTATACATACACTGTACGTACGGAGTTTATTTCGGGAATGGTTTAAGCGGATACAGCGTGTACATTATTCAAGAAATATTGAGTAAGGGCGCTGTGAGTAGCAATGTCGCAGATGTCTGGGCACAATAGTTGCATGCTAAATGTCTTATATCAACATTTAAACCGTAATGTTGAAGTACAAATGTGAACACGTCCTCGTCGCTGCGTTCCTTCTCTTTGTCAAAACGAGCTGTCATGTCGTCCATGTCCGAGCCTTGTTGCCCGGTGAACCAGATGATAGATACAATAGTGAACACACGTCATAGTTAGGATTCTGAAACGGTTTGAGGTTGTAAACAAATGGTGTATTTTTTAAAAAACGTCGAATGAAAGAAACGTCGGGGTTCACATTAGGAGTCAAAATATTCCCAAAGACCAACTTCAGGCACGTACATGGCAACCTATTGTCGGACCGATTTCTAACATGTTGACCACGATGCATATCTCCATGATTTTAATTGGCAAAGTCGTAGAGATGGTGAAGATGTTGCGTTTTTTTTTTTTATCGATTTCGATGATGTTCTTGAATTCAGCGTAGATAAGAAGGTTAGAGGTGGAAGGCAACGCCGTTGCAAATTTAAAATCCACACAAAAATATCTCTGTTTGTTGGCCGTGTAGTGTTGTCTGTGGGATCCGTCGGGCATCAGGACGAAAGCAAACATCGTGTAACCTTCCAGAAAATTCGTTGGAGTGATGTTTATGCCCCTAAAGCGTACTGCAAGTCCCGAGTTAGCGATGTTACCGGCAGTCAAATCGCCGAAGTCTATGTGTCCTACGGTGTTTTGAAGTAGAACTGAGACTGCGTGTCTTTGGGTTTTTTGCTGTAGTTGAGCAAAGTCTCGATTATCGCTCTGTAAGGGTAAGTCAGTGTCGAGTCGCTGATGAGTTTACCGTTGAGAGTCACGTCGAAAACAGCGAATGCATCATCAGATTGACACCTTTTCGTCGCCTTCATTGGAGTTGCAATCGTTTCCATCTGCAATGGTGATTTTCACTTTGACGTAAAGTTGGGTGTTGTTGATATCCAGATACTTGCTTCCTTGGTATTCGACGTATTCGCTGCCTTCGGTCCCCATTTGCGTCGGAAATACATTAAACAACTCCATTTCTGATTTGGAGCAAGGCATGGAGCGGTAATGAACGAGAGCCATGTCAACAGTGCAGTAGCCGAGCTGCTATTGAGGGCAAAAACGGAACGTCGTTCTTCTTATAAGAACAAAGACAGCGGTCCCACGTAGTGTAAACGATTCGATTTCTTTCTAAGGGCCGACTTTCTGGCACGGGGACTCGGCCTGAAGCGTGGTGTGTTTGAGCGTGGTGAATGACCTTGGGAATATCGGGACAATGTTCTTAAAAATATCTCTCTTTTTTGTTTAACGGTCTCTTTTTAGCCATCATGTCACAATCAATTTTTCATTTTTGGGTTCTAGTCGCAATCGTTTTTCTTTTTCGCTGTTAAGGGTGAGGTCCGCTGTTGCTGCTATGAAAAGGCGACAATCCACGAATAAGATTGGGCGAGACTGTATGAGGTAAGATAGTGCATCGTGCTACCTGGAGTGTCGAAAGGTCTTCTTTTTGTTCTTCTCGTTCTTCTTTTTGTTCTTGTTCTTGTTTTTTTCTTGTTTTTCTTCTTGTTCTTGTTCTTGTTTTTTTGTTCTTGTTCTTGTTCTTGTTCTTGTTCTTGTTCTTGTTCTTGTTTTTCTTGTTCTTGTTCTTGTTCTTCTTCTTCTTCTTCTTCTTCTTTTTTTTTTCCTTCTTGTTTTTCTTGTACTTCTTCTTCTTCTTCTTCTTCTTCTTCTTCTTCTTCTTCTTCTTCTTCTTCTTCTTCTTGTTCTTGTTCTTGTTCTTGTTCTTGTTCTTGTTCTTGTTCTTGTTCTTGTTCTTCTTTTTCTTGTTTTTTCTTCTTCTTCTTCTTCTTCTTCTTCTTCTTCTTTTTTTCTTCTTGTTTTTTCTTGTTCTTGTTCTTCTTCTTCTTCTTGTTCTTCTTCTTGTTCTTCTTCTTCTTCTTCTTCTTCTTGTTCTTCTTCTTCTTCTTCTTCTTCTTCTTCTTCTTCTTCTTCTTCTTCTTCTTCTTCTTCTTCTTCTTCTTCTTCTTCTTCTTCTTCTTCTTCTTTCTTCTTCTTCTTCTTCTTCTTCTTCTTCTTCTTCTTCTTCTTCTTCTTCTTCTTCTTCTTCTTCTTCTTCTTCTTCTTCTTCTTCTTCTTCTGATTCTTCTTCTTCTTCTGATTCTTCTTCTTCTTCTTCTTCTTCTTCTTCTTCTTCTTCTTCTTCTTCTTCTTCTTCTTCTTCTTCTTCTTCTTCTTCTTCTTCTTCTTCTTCTTCTTCTTCTTCTTCTTCTTCTTCTTCTTCTTCTTCTTCTTGATTCTTCTTCTTCTGATTCTTCTGATTCTTCTTCTGATTCTTCTTCTGATTCTGATTCTTCTTCTTGTTCTTCTTCTTGTTCTTCTTCTTGTTCTTCTTCTTCTTGTTCTTCTTCTTCTTCTTCTTCTTCTGATTCTTCTGATTCTTCTGATTCTTCTGATTCTGATGATTCTGATTCTTCTTCTTCTTCTTCTTCTTCTTCTTCTTCTTCTTCTTCTTCTTCTTCTTCTTCTTTTCTTTTTCTTCTTCTTCTTCTTCTTTTTCTTCTTCTTCTTCTTCTTTCTTCTTCTTCTTCTTCTTCTTCTTCTTCTTCTTCTTCTTCTTCTTCTTCTTCTTCTTCTTCTTCTTCTTCTTCTTCTTCTTTCTTCTTCTTCTTCTTCTTCTTCTTCTTCTTCTTCTTCTTCTTCTTCTTCTTCTTCTTCTTCTTCTTCTTCTTCTTCTTCTTCTTCTTCTTCTTCTTCTTCTTCTTCTTCTTCTTCTTCTTCTTCTTCTTCTTCTTCTTCTTCTTCTTCTTCTTCTTCTTCTTCTTCTTCTTCTTCTTCGTCTTCTTCTTCTTTTTCTTCTTCTTCTGATTAAAACGTCAAAGTCGTTCCCGCATCTCTCTATTACCGACCAACTCTTGTAGAACGTTGATCCGCAGTAATCCTTCAATAAATGCCTAACGTCCAGTCGGACTAAAAGTTTTCCTCGGAAACGGATCGTATCGTTTAACAAATCTACCACGTGACTCCCGGGTACGACTTGACCCTCGATAATCAATTCCCCGCGAGGCAACCATTTCATCTCACGTAACACCGTCCTGGCTAATTGCTCTGCTTTACCGCGTAGCACTGATTTAAGCCAAAAAGATTGTGAAAATCACCTTCAGACAGAAGTTTAAAACGCATATTGTACTGTGTATGCGCGGACATGTTGGCATTGTGCCAAGTTACCAAATGTTATAAATTGGCGCGAATTCCTCGGAATTACGTCATTCTATTTTTCGATATATCAACATCATCTGTTGATGTCTTTTTCTGTCAATCTATCATAACAAACCATGGCCCAACGCATAGTGGATTTGTTTAATCAAGAATGGACGTTAGACACAAGCAACACTCATGCACGAACTTACTTTTTCAATCACTGGACGGGAGAAAATCGTTGGAAATTGCCGGATGGGTTTGAAGAGAAGAAGATTAAATCAAAAAACAAAGAGGACTGGGATGCACAAATCGATACCGAGGAATGGAATATCGACAAAGAGGATGGAAATGCACAAATCGACAGAGAGGAATGGAATATCGACTCCCAGGAACGTGAACTGGAGTAGATGATTGCGAGAGGAGTGAGTAATTTACCCGAAGAACTCAATATGTTTGTGAATCAATTAATTGTTGAAAATATTCCAATTCCCGACGAACAATTAATACAGTTACCCGTCGTTCGGGAGTTTTTGCCGCTTTTTGAGGAAATAGAAAGACTCAATCAAGTTGGGGGAGCCGAGTCGGAGACTATGGATGTTGATCGACAACCAGATGAAGAAGCGGACAAGTTGGAGAACATAGAGGTCGACCAGGAACAGGACGATGGAGATGAAGAGGACCAGATGGCTGATCAACACGACGAAGAAGCCGACAGAGCTAACGATGAAAATGTTACCGTCGAGAGTTGCTACCGCATCGTGGAGACCAGAAGACGCCAGATTCCCAGGTACAGCTCGGAGGCAAATGAGCACGTTGTACGGTTTGACGGAGAGAGAATTGGTCGACTGGTTAATCAAGAGGAGGACGTCGTCAACGTATTGCATGCTGTTTTTGAAAGCCTCATCAAACGAATGGTTTCATTTTTTTGCTGCTCAAGATCGTGTGGGTTTCAAGATTCATGCAGTCTGGAGTATCCAATATGGGTCCAACTCATGCGGAGAGATTCAATGAGCATGTAGCGTCTTCTAATCGCTATTTTTTTAGTTTTACAATCAAAGACTGCCTTCGTGCTCGATGGAGACGTTGAAAGCAGAGTGATTCACATCGAGATGCTTCAAAGAGTGGATGTGCCAAGATACTTTTATGCTGGCACGTCCTTGAAAAATCGCTCTATCATCCGTATCACAAACAAAGACCACCTCTGTCTAGCCCGAGCTCTCGTGACCGCCAAAGCCCGCATTGACAAAGAAAAAGAAAACTCTGTCAACTGGGAAATCATTGTCAAGGTTTATGTGAGTAAACGAGACTCGCCAGAGAGTTACACGAACGAGCCGGCATTGTCATGGCTCCCTGTGGATTGGAAGAAGTAGAGCATTTTCAAGCCATGTTACCCAATCACCAAGTGAATGTCGTTACAACAAACCCACACAACTTGTTTCTATTCAGAGGACGTCCTCGTACAAAAAACCTAATCTTTTCTTTCTACCATGACAATCATTTCGACGTAATCACTTCACTTCCGGGACTACTGGATACCAATTACTTCTGTGACATTTGTGATAAACGGTACAATGTCTTCGACCACCATCGCTGCCACAAGTTTTACGAATGTTGTTTTAATGCAACAAAAGAGGAATGCCAGTTGACCGAATGGATACAATGTGAAGATTGCGACCGATCCTCCAAGAGTCCGACTTGTTTTGCAAATCACAAGAGGGTCCAAAAAAGAAACAAAGTCACAATCAAACCTAAAACCAAATCAACACCACGCACGATCCGCCAACGCATGCGATATTGTACTAATTGTGGAGTAACCGTCAAACGCCAACACAAATGCGGTCAACGTTATTGCAGAAACTGTGAGAGTCACCAAGCGTACGACCATCTTTGTTACATGCAAACAATCAAAGAAGGAAGAGGAGAGGTACTTGTCGACGACGAAGAAATTCGTAATATTCTCGGCCTAGAAGACGAACTTGTGAAAGAAAAGAGCCTTCCTCTGAAATACATTTTTTCAATTTTGAATGTATGCAGGAAGACAAGCTTGACAACGGAGGATATTTGCATATGCTAAACCATTGTGTAGTATATCGTGTTTGCTTAAACTGTATCCAAAACGAAGATATCCATAAAGATTGTGCGTCATGCGGTAAAAGAGAACACGTCTTCTGGGAATAAACACTCAAAAATACTTTTGCAGTTCGTTGCTTTTTACAGAAAAAAAAGGGAACACCACCATCGCTCACAACATGAAAGGATACGACGGTCATTTTATTCTATACCACATGAATAACATTGGAATGTGCCCCAACGTTGTGATGAACGGAGCCAAGCTGATGAGCATTGATTTGAAAGAAAAAACAGGAACAAGAACAAGAAAGATGTCACGACCCTGAGGATCATCAATTCGTGCAACTTTATTCCGGCTCCTCCCTCTTCTTTTCCCCAAGACGTTTGGGTTGACGGAAAAGAAGAAAGGTTATTTCCCGTACCTTTTCAACACGCTTTACAAAAATTACGTCGGTCCTTGGCCTGCAGTCAAAAACTACAATCCTGATCACATAAAACCTGCTCAACGCAAAGTTTTTCTCTTATGGTACGAAGGACAGAAGAACAAGACATTTGGCATGGCTCGTGAAATGTACAAAATGTTGCACTGATGTAGAACTACTACGGCTAGGATGTTTGCGTTTCCGAAAAGAGTTTTTTGAAACTGCAGGCAAAGATCCCTTCGAAACATGCATCCATATTTCCATGGCCTGCGTTCGCATTTTTCGACGAAAGTTCCTTCGTACCGATACAATCCCCATTCAGGATACGAGAATGACATCCAATCCGTGAAAGCCCTTCAATGATTGAAATGGATCGGGCAATGAGAGGGTTGGCAACTGCAAGACGCCCGATCTCCCGAAGGAGAAAAGCACATCGGTCCTTACAAAGTAGACGGGTGGGATGAGTCGTCAAAGACAGCCTACGACTTCTACGGTTGTTTTTTGCACGGTTGTCCCACCTGCTACCCGCACAAAGAACACAAGCTGCCGACAGAGAACACAAGCTGCCGAGGGTCCAAACAATCGTCGAAGATGTTCACGTCAAGCTTACCCGGAAACGAGACTGGTTGAACATCGACAGTGGAAATCTGGGAATGCGAGTTCCGAGACGAGCTGGAGAGTAACACACAGATGACAGACTTCGTCGATAATCTGGAACTGATCGAACCTCTTCAGCCACGAGATAGGTTCTTCGGCGGACAGACCAATGCCATAAAGTTTCATCAAGTCGTCGAAGAAGATGAACAGATAAAGTACGTCGATGTCTGCTCACTCTTACCTTACGTATTTCAAAGTATTTCAAATACCTTATTGGCCATCCAGCTAGAATCAAAACCCCGGACACGACCGACGTGCATTGAAGGACTGATCAAATGCACCATCCTACCTCCTCGTAGTCTATATCACCCCGTACTTCCGGTCCAATGTCGAGGAAAAATCAGGTTTCTGCTATGTGCCACCTGCGCAGAGACTCCGGCCAAAGGACGATGTAAAGAACAACGATCCTTCACGAAACATGGGTGAGCTGTCATTACAGAAAGCTGTAACGATGTGATACAAGGTGTTACATATCGACGACGTGTGGCATTTGAAGGAGACGGTGCAGTATGATCCTGAAACAGGAAAGGCCAGTTTGTTCACGGCTTACATCAATACGTTTCTGAAAATGAAACAGGAAGCGATCGGATGGCCTGCAGGCTGCGAAACCGAAGAACAGCGTCACCTGTACATCGACAAGTACGAGGCCTGCAAAAGGATCAGATTGGAGTCCGCTAACATTGCTAAGAACGAGGAAAAGCGGGCATTGGCTTACCTGATGCTCAACTGCTTTTGGGAAAAGTTCGGACAGCAAAGTGCACATACCAAGACGCATTTTGGCAACACTCTTGACAAATTTTACAAGCTGTTGATAGACAAATCGAAAGAAGTGAAATACGTGCAGTTCAACGACAATTTCACCGCCCGAAATGGGTTGACACTATTGAAAACAGATCTTCAAGCCATATACCGCACTGAAGCTTTCATGTAGATACAGAAAGAGCGCCACCATTAACATTGTGACGTTATTGTTGCTTTGCCCTGAATGGTCAAAAGGACATAAAAAGGAAACATCGTCGAAGTCTGATTCATTCTTTCATCAGACATCAAAGAAACAACATGGAGACTAGTGTAGCACCCAACAACAGCACGGGAGACTGTTCCGGGCAAAAACGTAAAGCAGCGTCGGCGTATTCACACAAATCAAAGAAACCACATAATGAGACCAGTATCGTAGTAGCAAAGACCCCCTCGGAAATCACCAGGGCAGAGATCAGACCTAAGGTGTGCAACGACTGTTGCGACCCTGACATCTACGGAGAGCATACCGATGGAGGCGACATCACACCACCGTTCTACAACGCTTAAGGTTGTCTCGCCGCGCTTATAGCCCTTTTAGAATGTAGCATGGGTGAAGAAAGAGACGTACTGGAGACGTACGTTGATAGAGGCCAAAAAACAGATGAATGTGGAAGAGGAGGAGAGTACAACGACAGACTCTCAGCGGGCCGAAACAGCATCGGCCGTCAAATTCAAGCTGACAGAATAAGAGTTTCTCTTGTTTAAAGAGAAAAGGAACTGGCCAAAATTCCTGAAAGCGATGACGGAGATAACACACGACTTGCTGAAAGCCCAATTGAAACAAGCCACAATGGTCAACAAGACGGTCGAAGACAGGAAAGGTAAAGTGAAAGAGATCTGACGCTCGCTGATTACAGATCCACTCGCGAGAGACATTTTCAAAGAGCTGGAATGGGAGATGAAGGAAACGGTTAGCAAAGACTACGAAGAAGAGAAGGTGCTCAATTTACTGAGAGACGTCATGTACAAAACGCTGGGAAGCTACATTGATCAATTGAGCCATCTTGCTGTCATATGCAAAGTAATGGATTGTCTGTGGGACATGATTCTTGCACAGGAATCTTAAAACATTGTTTTGTATTTGCATGTGTTTGATAATTGATAAAAGAAAAGAAGGAAAGTAAGATAAAATGAGGGCGGAAGGAGTACAACAACGTGACATGACTCCTACGGTTGGTTGGGGGCAGGTACTTGATTGCAGGTACCCTCCAATCAAAATGCTGCAGAGACTCTGACGTAACACAAGTATTGATGATTGGTCAAAGGAAATCATAAAAAAGACAACACGTCGACTTCACTTTGCCTTTAAACATCGAATAAGACACATCATGTTCGATCAATACGTTCCGGTATCGAATCATAATGGTTACTAACCCTAATGGATTAAGAAGGAGGATACTGACGAGGGAAAAACACCCCGCCATAGCTTACTACCAGTTCAATTTAGCACGAAAGTTTTCGACAACAGAGTACGAAAAACATTTGCTGTTAGAACACAACCGAAGTAACAGAGTCAAAGACCAGATTACCTTTGGAACTTTGCAGCTAAAGACAACAAATGGGGAAAAGCAACCAGGTACGAAGCTCGTGACGTTCACACATTAAGATATCTCCAACATTTCGTTGTTATACCAACCTGCCAACCATTACAAGATAGAAGTCATGAGGAGGAAGGGATTGATGTCTAAGCCACCTTGGAAAAAAGGAACCGCTACGTATCAAACCCCCTTGGAGAATCTAGAATTTCTGAGGAGGTACAAGAGCAAAGAAACAGGTCAGAAGAGATCGGAACAAACGTATAAATTTAGCAAACCTGTCCCTTCCTGCCATTTGTATTCGGATCTTCAGAGCAAACGCATCATGGAGTGGGAAATCAAATGTTTAAATTCTTGAGAAAATGGGGTCCTTACTCTGTCGACTACGATATAAACTTATATACCACCTAGTAAGCAGATGCTACTGTTTCAAAACTTTCGAAGAAGGGTTTCATCCTGCAGAAGGCGAGGTAATTGTACTAGCCATTGTCTATGCTTATCAAGACGTGTCAACCGTTCGAGACGGTATATAAGGAGTTTCACCTTGTTGCTTTCAACATGGCAAATGAACACGGCGAGGCCCGTAAAGAATCAAAGATAGGTCAAGATACTTACAAGAACAAAGGAGACGGCCAACATCAGGGAACCACAGGAGGAAAGTAGATCAAACGATCGATAAATACCCAAAGGCTCTTTTAAGAGCTACCAATCATTTAACAAGGAGAAAATTCATGTATGTCATTTTTATTGTTTGTAATTTGTTGTGTCAGTGTGTTTTTTAACCCCGCAACAACCATGGGACCTTATCGCTTGATGAAACATTTTCCCCACCAATCCTTATCCCTCGATGAAACTTTTTCCCCACCGACCGACCGATCAATGAAAAAATAGGGAAAAGGTTGTATGTAAACCAACATCCCTCCTAACAGTTCTGTAGATTCTCCTCTTATGGAGAAAATTATTATTATTATTATTATTAACCTACAAAAATGTATGCAGCCTCTTAACACGGTCCAAAATTTATTAAAACCTATTGTAAAGGGGAAGAAGAGTAGGGGAGGGGGAGGGGGGTGGGGGCGGGGGTGGATAGTTTGTAAAATGAAAAAATGAAAACCAATGCTCATAAGAGTAAGCATTGGCATAGATCTAAATTGGCAGCAGCGTAGGAAGGTAGGAAGATATTTGAAATTAAGGGCCAGATTTTATTTTAATCTCAAAAAACCTACAAAAAATGTAAGTAGCCTCTTATCACGGTCCAAAAACTATAAAAATTATTTGTAATCGTTGTATAATTATCTATAATGGTTCGTAAAATCACTTGCAGTTTTGGTAAAATAAAAATGAACGTAAAACTTTACGAATATTGAAGGATATTTCCCGAAAATGAAGAAAATTTCTCCAAAAAGACGGAAATTTCACGAAAATTGAAGAAAACTTATACAAATTCGTAAAATATTTACCGAATATGAATTTCGTTCAAATCTAAACAAACTTCACGAAAATTGAAGGAAATTTCACAAAATGAAATCAATTTTTACGTTGATATCAGGGAGTATTGCGGGGTCTCATACATGTGTGGCCCGTAACATAGATCAGCGGCCACGACATTTGGATAAAAGATGATAATTTGTGGCATGAATGGGTGTGTGCGTGTAAACTCCAAGTATAACTGCAAATGTACTGCACAATTTGAACCAACATTGATGGATGAGTAGTAAACTTGTGGTCAGTCAAAGATCATATGAAAACTGCCAGGTTAACATTTTTTGCAGTAGTGTATAACCGTTAACTAGCTTAGTTTTAAGATAAAATTGTAAAAGAGACAAAGTTTAAATACGTGCTCAATGAAGAATTTTCAGCCAACCTAAACCCTCTTAAGTACAATGTCGATTAAGATCGAAGTGGTGGCATTGTATAGCTTATATTAGATGAGATTGTGTCCACAGACTTACAGCACAGTGGCTCCTGGAGAGGAGCCAAAGAACCAAGCCCCCATTTTGTAAGTCCATAAGTTTTTACTTGAAAATTTAATCGACGTGCAAGCAAACTAACAAGTTGAACAAAGATATTCAGATTAAAAGATTTAAATGACATATAAGTAGTTTGACTTCGTCAATTTTGTGACACATTTGTTGACAAAACGGACGGAATAGGGTTATATGAAGTTATGCACACATATGTATTGTCTCGGTTCACGCCTCAAAATGTTACTTTATGTATGTATCATTAGTCAATTCTCGTGAATTTATAGGCCTAAATTCATTCAAAATTGCTGTGAGAATTGAAACTCCATGCACGTCCATTGCCCTCTTGTCTGCTTGTCTTTTGTAAGATGATTTTCTTAGAGCATAAGTTTATGAACAATTTTTTTTTGTATTCCAATAATATTTTTCATAGTAAGTATGTGGAGCACTACATATCTTCTTGGCCATTTTATTTCTGAAAGCAAATTGAGATATTTGATTGGGGCATTGTGATTTTTTCTCATTTACGCTTGCTGCCCTCAAATGTAGTCCCTGATACTCATCTGGCATTTATCACAACGTGATTGATTGATCTGTATAATATTACGTCCGATCTCTGTGTTGAGTCACAGTATAAAAATGTTTCTCTGTTTAGAAAAGATAACCGTCAACAGCTAAGATAAATGGGTTTTGAGTCGCAAAGGTTTCCAGCGTACGTAGGAAAGAAATATGATTTAATTCTTAACATGTGAATGCCATTTTAAACGCACGTGTGCATGGAAAAAACAGTGTGAAGTATACGATGCAAACTGTCAACAAGTTTCACTGTTTCATGCAGCTTTTTTAATAATCGTATAAGAAACAATAACTATAAGTTAAAGGGCGAGTCGCACAAGAACACCACAACACTGTTAAGTCCCCCTAGTCCTCATGGCTTTACAAGTAATTCATGATCCTAACTTCCCCGCACCTGTCCACCACAAGTCCACAACCCCTCATTCTCATCCACTTATGGATTCATTGTTAACAGTTTCACACGGTTTCCGATTATTTTTTTTCATTGCAGTGATACACAATTTATAGGCGTATAGGCCTTATAAAACCCTAAGCAAAATTCCACCTTTGGAGTTGCACGGACTGAACTGCTCCACTAGTTCTTCACTCTTGGGTATGTTCTACACAATATAAAAGGATGGAACAATTAAAGCGATTGAAAAAGCTACAACAATACAAAACACGGAAAATCCGTAATCTCCCAGGGACTTCTAGTAACAGGGCCACACTGTTGGGGATCGATGTTGTCAATTGCCAATCGGACAAAGAGCGTATTACCACCCCCACCCCCCTACCCCACCCCCGTGTGTCGGGGTTCTGAGTATTCTAACATTGGATCCTCATTTTATAAATCAGTTTATAGAAGATAATATTTAATTGTGAAAAGCATGATATGGTGAGAATAAACGATAAAAGGGTTGAATCAATGAATGAATCATTTCATTAGAAAATGTTAGATATCGCAGCACTAATACTTGGAACATGTGGATATACCATTGAATACAGCAAACTTCAATAAAGATTTATGTTTTAATTTCAGTTGTAAAATAATCTGTTGTGATAAAAGTTGGTCAATCGGGAACTATGCCCACAATGAAGTAATCTTATTGCCACGTCCCGAGCCCATCCCAAATTTCCAATAGGTTGACCAAATTTCCCTTCAGTTTTAACTCCCAATCAAGCAGGACGCATGCAACCGGGAAAGTGTAATCATCTCACGGGCACCATTCCCCTTCCCACCCACCCGCTTCCTACGCCTTTGATCACAAGAGTGTTTTCCAGCATTTCCATTTGATTATTTATTTGCCCCATTTATGCATAGAAAGCAGCCATGATTCATAGGGACCGCGGAGACGGGGACTGGGGAAAATAGCACACACTTACACACACTTTATTAACTGCCAATTTTGCTCGAGTACATCCACTAGTCCTTCTGTTTGCCCAATCTCGAGAATTATACAAGGCTGCAAGGGGAGAAATTTATACGTTTTGAATTCCGAAATGAAACTAATGAATGAAAAAAACCATAACTTGGTTTGGTCAACCCTTTCCACGTAGCCTTTGTTGTTATCACGTACAGAAGTATCATAAGAGGCAGATGTGTGTGTGAGTGTGAGAAGGGGGGGGGGGGAGGGAGGGGGACCGTCCCAGTTGCATCCTTTTTTTCAGATTGGAAGGTAAAATGGGGGTTGTTCAATGAAATTGAAAACAATTGGTAAAATTAACTGAAAAGTTGGTAAGGCTAAAGGAATTTCCCAATATTTAAGAAAAACCTTTGGCCCAAACGGGGTAAATGTTGGGAGTACTCCTGCATGAGGCTTGAACCTGCCTCTGAGAGGTAGAGGCGTCAACCTTCCTATGCTTCTGAGAGGTATGTACGTAGAAGCGTCAACCTTCCTATGCTTCTGAGAGGTATGTGCGTAGAAGCCGTCAACCTTCCTATGCTTCTGAGGGGTATGTAGAAGCGTCAAATCTAATTTTTGAGTGTCGTGCATTAATAATTACAAACAAATAAACGAAGAAATATTTAATTTATGGCAAGTGGGATTCGAAACTATACGTTTTTATAAATAGATGGTTTATTGTTTGGGTTCTCCCAACGTTGTATTTTCGCATTTTTTGCATTTATTTTGTATTTAAAAGTGGCTTTGTAAGTTCATTAGCAAAATAATCGTTTTCCAACACATCAATGAATAACTTGTGGCTATACATGGAGATATAGCTCCATGCTACAAATGAACTGTCAAACTTGTGAAATATGATATAGATCAGACATGCATCTCGCACATCTTACTGTCTTATATTTGCTTATATTTACGACTATGTGGATGCAAATCATCTCTCCGAGGAAATGGTATTGCGTTATTTGGACTGATAGACCTTAGATTGTTTCAAATGGCAATTATTTTTCAAAACCAGAGGGATTGCGAATAAAATATTAAAAACTGAAGTGATTTGAAAATTTCGCGTGAATCGACATATAGTCAACTTTGTTTACTCTACACTGCCTGAACTGCAGCATATGATCATAATACGTTCAGGTTTCTCAACTATTCATAATCACTTCCAAGATAATATCTAACTTAGCAAAACTATGGAGATGCTAAACACGCATCCTTGGCAAAACAATGCAGCAATATTTCAAAACAACGGAGTGGGGTTGGCAGGTTGGTGAAGCGAAACAAGATTGAATCGTTATTACCGTTAAAGGGTTAGTTCAGGAGTCAAAAATTCAAAAATCTTATTCCGTTAAGGAGATATTTAACAGTTTAAGTTTAAAGTTTGGTAACATTTGTGTAGAACGACTGAAATCAGACTAGTTGTGACGTCACAGCCTCAAAATCCTCAAAATATTTATGTGTTCGATCATATTTTTTCCTGCGATATGAATATGTCAGGAAAGTAGTCAAACAGAATCTATCCAGGGTATTTATAATTTACCACATAAAGAAAGCTCAAAGAAAAATAATTTAAATAATAGTAATAAAAGTTGAATACATTTTCTTTAAAATACATTAACAAATGTTAAAGAATGTGAGGATATGAGCGCCAACCTTCCATAGTAGATTTACTACTACTTTCTACTCAGATAAGACAGTGTTTTAAACTTAAGTATCTCCTTTAATGATTTTTTAATGCTTTCTTCACCATTTTGTTTCTATTGAAGTCTTCGTTCATATAAGGCTTGTCTCCTGAACTAATCCTTTAATTGTTTAAGTTTTAGGAAATAATCGTTGAGTATACGCGTACGCGCTGAAAAAGACAATTTAGCCTTCTCTTTTATTCCAAAAAAAGAACATTTTATTTGTAATTCAATTCTTCACGAAATACATTCATCAGTGTTTTAATTCAAAGGTCACTTTTTTTCATACGACAGTGCAATAGAGCAAGAAGCCAAGAAACAATTACGTCACAAAATATGAGAGACAAGTCAATTTCCCGAGAGCTACGTACCGACGACGACGACGAGTGAACACACAATTACAATGACGGGGTCGTCGCCTGCGTATTCGGTTATAATAATAATAATGCTATCACGAAACGCTTAATACGACCCGGACGAGAACACAGGTACGACGTACGGACAGACATAACATCGACAACCAAGTCAATGTCCACGGCCTTTTGATAACCCAGTTGTGGTGCACTGGCGTGTCTACCCAACCCAGGCTTGAACCCAGGGCCTCGTGGTCTGTAGACATGTATGATAACCGCTACACCACAGAGCTACGTACCGTCCCAAGCTTTGCACTTTAATCTTTCAAACAAACACGGTTCTCAGACATGTCAGAGGTTAAACTTATCAGAATTATGTAATGCATTATCATATAATATACTTAGCCCATGACATTTTACACAATGTGAATAAACGAATTTGAAACACGCATGGCTTCTCCCAATTTTAGACATTTTAATTTACAGATAAACAACGTCCAGTTTCTGGTAATATAAGAAAAAACGAATTTCCTGCAAAAATGACTGTGATATGGTAACATAATAGTATCGGTCAAGAATTATTGTTCGTTCACCTCATGAATATCTAACACTTCTTCCCGTCAAGACGACGTTTTTTTAATCAACAATTTTAATGACCAGCACTTAAAATTTCTACCCAGTTCATATCAGTTTATAGGTGCTATGCTTCAGTGCGCAATCTCCGAAATTTCGAATTAAAAGATGGATTCTATCTAACTGTCGAATAAGTGAGTCACTATTTCCACCGTTAGTCTCGCACAGTATAGTTACACACATTCTTTTATAT
>JAIGNY010003820.1:287500-310000 GCA_020152595.1 Chiridota heheva
AATGATCTGTTTCAAGACAAATTAGTTCCGATTTTTTTTTTTTAAATCTGTTTTAGTCGTAAGTCGTATTTGATATGTTCATCATTTGTTTTGAGGCACAAAACGTGGACGTAGCGCCATAATGTATAGTGGTATATTGGCAAACAAATGATTTCTTAGGCCTTTTTTCTGGGGGTTCTCATTTGGTCCGGTGCAGTGATTTAACATAAGTTTGTCCTTCTGCGGATAGTACATGTCAAAATTTTACGAAGCAATTAACATTATACATTCGACAGAAATGCTGACTACTTTCAGTCAAATATCCTGATAATTATTTGTTATCATGAGTTTTTTATGAAAGATATAACATTACCCGTACCATTAAATCCTAATTTGTGAAAACGTCCCTTCTCTCATGTACGCAAGGTGAACGATTTATACTTCCCGTAAATCGTATGTGCCGTCGAGTGAAAAATCAAAACACCGGAACAGACGTGTTTGGAATTAGTTTTTCTTACTATGCCATTGGTATATTGAAGAAGCAAATAATCAAAACATGTATTTTAAAAAAGAATAAGAAACATAAATATTGTACAAATCCTAAAACATGTAAGAACAGAGTATCGGTATTAAAACCAGTGTTTCATTGCATGTAGGCCTCAACGAATTTTTATAATAAATACCTCGTTCCCTTTTCGATAAATTACTTAATTTTCTTAATGACTTGTTACTAATTAATCTTAAATTTTCTTCTGTTCTCGATATGTTACAGATAGGCCTAGGCTAAACAAAGAGAAACACAATAACATGTCTAAAAATAGTAATTAGTAAATAGTAAGTGGTAAATTCCTTACAGTTAAATTACAAGAGCATACTGATTCTTATATCAACGAAACTATAGATACATAAACTAACAATGAAGCTTATTTTTACCTTTCTGCTGAGGTGCTTGAATGGGACTTTGCTCGTTATAGAGGCCTTATGGGAACTATTGCATTGTTGTGATGGGAAAAGTCAAAGGTGAAGTGTTATGAGGTCAAAGTTAGAGTTGTGGATGGGACATAAAGGGTATAGCAGTGTAACTTGTGATATGCATGTGATAGTTTAGCTTTTGAAAAAGTCCAGAATCAAAGGTGAAATATTTGTTCAAAACGAAGAGATTTGAGCTAATATAAACTTAAAAAGTACACGGCTGATTATGATCCAAAGTGGTGGCATGGTACCTTGTAAGGTAAAGTTATGCCGCGCAGACTTTCGAGTACAAATGTGGTAGTCTGGTAATAAACCTATTTTCACATTTCTGCTGCAGTGTTTTAATGGGGTGAATGGGATTTTGCATATTATCAGTTCGGTTTGTACCACCGATCTTGGGACTCAATAAGTCCTTCGATCGGAAGACTTAAGCATGCGCAACGAGCTTACAGTGATATATAGGAGCCGCCATTTTTATTATGAAGCTTCAGTCATAGACGCTTATCAGTCGTTACATTAAAGGTTTGTAACAACGTTTGCTTTGTTCATGTTCAATTTCACGAAAGTAAAACAACTTCATTGCTATCACGCAGTCATTGCTAAATAATTTTCACAAATCCCAAACTTATTTCTCATAATTTCAGAAAACTTTCTTAAAGCGCGAATGCCTAACTGTAACACATAAATAAAATTCATCAATTTTCTTTAGATTTCTCGAAAACCGCACGGTGAATTTTAAAAGCGCACGGTGAAAAGATGAGTTATATGCTATTATTTCAAATCGTGAAGACAAATTTGAACCTTTTACAGTCTGACAGTGGTTGAGTTCCCCGCGCTAGAAATATGTCTGATTCTTATGTTGTTCCTATAAAAACTTTGAATTTGATAGAGGCAATTGTGGGGTAAATCTGTAACGGATCCACCGATCGGGAGAACAAAACTGTTCTCCTGATCAGGGGTACGAATCGGACTGATTATGGGGGCCTTATGGGAACTAATCCATTGCTGTGATGGGAAAAGCCAAAAGGTGACTGTTGTGAGGTCAAAGTTTGAAGGCTGATAATAAGCCACAATCATATGAAGGATAGGTCATTGCTAAGTGACAAGTGGTGATGAGATCAGCAACTACGTGGATTGCATTCTTGTTTTATATTAATATTAACGTTAACATGATGACTGATCTTCAAACACATAACAGATTGCTTTACTTTAGAAGGTGACATGTTCTAATTGATCAAAAACACTTAAGATAAATACACTTGTAATAATAATAATGATAATGATAATAATAATGATGATAATACTAATAATGATAATAATAATGATAATAATAATAATAATAGTATTAATAACAATAATAATAATAAACAATAATAATAATAATGATAATAATAATGATAATAATAATAATAGTAATGATAATAATAATAATAATAATAATAATAATAATAATAATAATAATAATAATAATAATAATAATAATAATAATAATAATAATAATAATAATAATAATAATAATAATAATAATAATAATAATAATAATAATAATAATAATAATAATAATAATAATAATAATAATAATAATAATAATAATAATAATAATAATAATAATAATAATAATAATAATAATAATAATAATAATATGATAATAATAATAATAATAATAATAATAATAATAATAATAATAATAATAATAATAATAATAATAATAATAATAATAATAATAATAATAATAATAATAATAATAATAATAATAATAATAATAATAATAATAATAATAATAATAATAATAATAATAATAATAATAATAATAATAATAATAATAATAATAATAATAATAATAATGATAATAATAATAACAATAATAATAATGATAATAATAATAATAATAATGATAATAATAATAATAATAATAATAATACTACTACTACTACTACTACTACTACTACTACTACTACTACTACTACTACTACTAATAATAACTAATAATAATAATAATAATAATAATAATAATAATAATAATAATAATAATAATAATAATAATAATAATAATAATAATAATAATAATAATATTAATAATAATAATAATAATAATAATAATAATAATAATAATAATAATAATAATAATAACAATAATAATAATAATGATGATAATAATAATTTCAAAAAAATAATGTAAGCAAGAAATTGTAACATGCATAATAATTTGTAATAGCACTATAATTTGTATAGGCCTAAATCAACTAAACAGTTACTGAACAAACCTTAATTTACATTATATGATAGCTGTCTTGAAATTTCTACAGGCCTTACAGGTATTATTATGCAAGAGCAACCCGTATTCGTTAAAAACGCATGAACCTCTGCGCCGATAATATTTAGGCCTTTTCGTGAATGTAAGAAACATTCACGCAGGCAGGTTGTCTAACGATATCCTTTGGTAAGTATGCAGACATTTGTTGTTAACAAAAATGTGAAATAAACTATGCAGGCTGATGATAGTATTTGTCAAATAAATAATAAAATATGCTTAAGTTAATTTAGAACAGTAGGATTTCACCTTCCCGATTTCCATGCCAATATTGTGCCCCGACATCTACTAGCAACGCCCTCATTCAATATTTCTAAAATAATGTACACGCTCTGTTCCACTTAACCCTTCCCGAAATAAACTCCGTACGTACAGTACGTATAGTATATGTATAATTGTGCACTGTATGGATTGTGAGGGCAGTGAAGCGTAAATTTCGGTGGCCTTGAAATGTTTGAGTTTCTAACATGTGGAAAAACCGAACGTTGCTGATGTAAGGGCGAGAATCTTTCATGCATGCTTTCTAGGAGGTGAAATTGGTATGTTTTGGTAAAATAGAATTAAATATTGATTGGAAGTTTAGATTTGTCAAAAAAGTTCAAACTTAAGAGGATTAAACTGTAAAAGGTATCAATAATATAAATATATTTCCCTGTTAATGTCACGATTATCGATAATATTGACATAATATCGATACAGTATTCACAATTTACTGAGTGACATCGTTCGAGAAGACATTTTTTGGTTTTGTACAATTGAGAAACATTTTTTATAAAGGTGTGATTTGAGCGACGTTTTTTAAAAGACGGTGTGATTTGAGAAGACATATTTTTCTTTTTAGCGTGAAATTTGAGAACGAAAATTTATTTTCAAATCCCATTGAAATAACAAAGGGAGCAAAATATTTTGAAAACGTGAATGATTTGAAAGTACGTTTTTTGGTAAAATGGTAAAACGGGTCTTCTTTATCATAGTTTATTGTTTTTAATTGGGCGACAATGAGTGGTGTGGTGACCATGATACCCCACCTTTGAGTGGATAATACCAGAGTAAAGTACCCTGAGGGACCCATAGCCAGAGACATTTTTCGATTTTTTTCCTCCTTTTTTTGTTTGCTATTTCTTTTCTTTTTTTACACCGAGAGGTAACCCTTGGAACAGGGCGCGTTACCCCTCGGACACCACTTATGAAATAGAAAACATATAGACCCATAGTACTCCCAGTGAACCTAGATACAATAACCTAAAACACACAAATTGATCAGAACCATCCAAAAGGACCGTAAACTCACCGCAAACAGCACTCCTCAGACGGTTTCCTGAAAACCCATTCCCCTGGGGTGAGGGTTCTCTATGCCCTCTCCAAAATGACTGTCAAATCAACACAAACAACACTCCTCAGACGGTTTCCTGAAAACCCTCCCCTAAGATAACGCAATCCGAAGACCCAGATGGAAAATCTCAGGGATCACTATACAGTCGCTGATCAATCAGAATCAAACGACGGCAATGCTATGACGTCATAGCAAAGCCGGCTTCTGATTGCTCAGCGACTGTATAGCGGCTTCTTACTACTAGTGTCCACTTGCTGCCCCAAATCCTGTCTATGCTCAAAACATACTATAGAACCGGGGCCAGGGGAACGTTCCCATCAACCCCCCGCCCCAGCTTTTCGAAAACTGACAAAAGTGTCCCTTTTTGAAAATGAAAAGTGTCCCTCAATTACTGTCAAAAAGTGCCCTCGCTTCATTTTCCACCCCCTATCCCCGCTCCGAGTTTCTTCCGACACCCCCTGTGTGTGATAAGTCATAAGCACTCAAGTGTATGTCGGTTTGTTGCACTGTATTATGCAGATATGCCTCACAGAATGATTAACAGTTTTATATTTCTCGGTACGTATTCCAGTCTGACAATCATTTTTCGTGATATGGTTCGGGCAATAATTAAAGCTATATGGATGCGTAGAGACAACATTGCTCAATTGCTCTAAAAAATATTCAATACCATGAATGTAGCAAAATAATTTAATCAAAATCAGTTAATAAAATGATGATTCAAAATCGATCAAACTTTCATCAGCTATTACTCAAAAATTAAAAGTGCTGTATAATTCTAAAAGTGATCTTGCATGTGTGCAGAGATTAGTAGATGTGATTGCTACATGTCCATATACAGTTAGGAAGCATACCTATTAATAGGAACATTTTATAACACACGAGAATATTGAAGTCGTGCAGCCATATTGTTCAGATGTTGCGATAAAATGTCATAGTTTCTAATTTATGTACTGAAGTATTAAAAATCATTGTGTTGAAAAACATTTGAATTTTCAAAATGACCGTTTCGCGCCGAAAAGCCTAGCTCTATTGTCTATTTTATCTAATATTTTAAAAACGGTGTGGTGAACATATCAAATGGGAATGGAGAAGTTGTAGCCATAACAGTAATGAAGGTATTTTCATGAGTTTTAAGTTTCCTTTAGCAAAGATATTTTTCCCAGACGTATTTTAGATTTGAAAAATAATGTAACATTGCATTAGGCTTTAACGTTAGGATAGCAAAGGATCATGGGAAATATCACAAAATGGCGGCTTTCATGTATCAAAATGTTCCCATTAATAAGAACATTTATGTTCCTATTAATAGGCTTTTTACCGGACTGATATACCTTTAATATTTATTCATAAAATAAGTAAAGGTAGGTCTAGGGAGCATTTTGGTTTTACGTGACAGTTGGTGTATAATAAAGGATGAAGTACACAGATTGTTACATTGTTTCATGTCATGATGACGGTTGGGATTGGGATTCAGGGATGAAAGTTGATGACTGTAAGTGACAATATCAAAGTACGTACTTATAGACGCCCTCTGTATGTGCATAGACCTTTGATGTATCTAAGGTAAGGTATACCCTTTGAAGATGAAAACTGATGTATCTTAATTTTCTGGAAAATTAAAGAGTTAAGTGATGTTTGGTCATGTTGATAAAGCAAACATTTTTCAGGAAGTTGAATAAGACATGTCAGTATGTATATGCATATACAGAAATTTCAGGAGTTCTTTTAAACTTACGTATTTTGGAACCTTCAGGTCTTTTACGATGAAATGTGTCTACGTGCAGTACCTTGCCCTATTGGCTGTTTCCTCTCTATGTCTCATCACCGCAATGCCTTTCTTTCCAAGAGATTATCCTAGGGAGTACTACGACCAAGGCGATGACATTTTTTCAATGCTCAGGGAAAGAAGGGGGAAAATGGACAACAATTTTTCTCTGCGAGATCTAACATGTAAGTATTTAGTGTAACGGGAGTCAACATTTCTATTACCTGATTGATTATCAGTTTGTTACGGTTATGTATGTAAGAAAATATATTTGCTCATGTAATTTGATTTATTTCACAAACCGTGTGCGTCTTCCGTTTATAGTTGACAATTGTAAATGCCAGAGGTCACGTTTTTTTCATCAAGTCAGCATAAACTGATAAATAAACCAAAATACAAGTTACTATATAACAAATGCATTTCCTGTACTTCTAAAGTTTAGTTGAAATTTAATTAATACGGGAAAGAAACTTTCTTCCTGTCAGAGGAACAAGCATTGATCTCGGGGATGCACCCATTTCCCCCACACTTTTTGAACTAATGAAACACATATTTTACATCAAAACAGTGTTCCGTATGCTATATATATATATATAAATGTAAGTTTTTTTATATAACTTATCAACTGCGTCAGAAAAAGCTAATTCAGTGGACATACCTTGACGAAAATCATATTGACCATCAAAAAGTATTATGGTTGTTTAAGATTTCATTTCTCTATTATACACAATCCGTTCATGTAAATTAGATAAACGGGAAAGAGCAGAATTGGGGCGATATAGGATTTAGGATCACCTTCTTTTTTCTTTTAATATACAGGGATTGCTTTTAGAGCTTTCATTTTGTCAGGAACAATACCACTTGAAAGAGAAACGTTGCAGATATGTGTTAAAGAGGCTACAATTAAGTGTATTATTTTCTTCATAAAAGAGGATTCAAAGTTATCAAAACCAGCAGCTTTATTTGGCTTTAAACATTAGGAGGATATCTTTAGAACCTCTTCTTGGGTCGTTGGAAAAAGAAAAAGAGAGTAGGGTTGGGAATATTACATTTGAGAAAATCCTTAGCATTGATTTATTTATTCATGCATATTGTACCAGTGCGGCCCAATCAACATTAAGTTGGTCTACCTTACAACATAAAAATTAACAAAATGATATAAGAAATAAAAACATGAATTAGACTTAGACAATCAAAAGTAAAAAGTATAAAATATGTAAATATATGAATACAAAATGGAAGAAAATTTAAGAACATTGTTTAAAAAAAAAGGAGAAATTTTTAGATATAAAACATCAAGAAAGAAAAATCAAAATACAAAAATCAAAACATAAATGGCAAAATAAAGCGAAATTGGCAGGAAACGGACAATTTTGTCTATCAGAAACTTCTTTTGAAAGAATTGCTTGTTTTGCGGACCTTTTAAATGTAATAACTGATAAACTCTCTTTAATTTTTTTCATCAATACTATTCCATGATGCAATTCCTCTTAAGGTAAAATAATGAACTTTTGTAATATTCGGTGCGACACAAAGATATCTTGATGTGGTTGTGGTTAGCTTGACGTGTGTAATGTGAATGGACGTCTTCAATTTTTATAAAGTTACGTTTGAGCTGTTTAGGCGCGTGAAATATCATTTAGGATCTTGTACATCATGACGCAGTTCTTAATAAAGAACTGCTCGGGTATTGGTATCCATTGTAATTTATCTGATATTTTAGATGACGGTGAACCCCATTCAGCACCGCTAACAATTCTTGCGCATTGTCTTTGAAAAGAAAATATCTTATCAGTATCCCCTTTGTGTTTATCGGCCCACACAGTACAACAAAAATGTATGTGTGGCAATATAAAGGCATTGTAAACCATGGATAAGTGGTGGGTGTCTAATGAGCTTCTAGCTTTTAGCTCTCAGGCAAGTTTTTAATACAGAAGACACATGCTCATGAAAAAGTAAATTATCAGTAGTCAATTTATTCTCGATTTCTTTGATGTTTCTACCAGATAATGTTGTATCATCTGCGTACATATCAATTCGACCATGAATTATTGCACTGGGAAGATCATTTATTAGTTTATAAGAATAGTGAATAGTAGTGGTCCTAAGATCGAGCCCTGTGGCACACCAATTTTGATTTGACTGGGATTACACAATATATTCTTAATTTGTACACTTTGTTTCCTGTTTGATAGATATGAATTGAGCCAATTTAAAGCGCTTCGTGAACGCTCATACATTTTCAGCTTGTTAAGTAAAATCCCGCGATTTACAGTCAAAGGCTTTCCCAAGATCTATCAATATAATACCAGTGTATAACCCTTTATCAATATTTTCCATCCATGAATCTACCATGTTGATCAGGGCTGTTTCACAGGAATGTGCAGGTCTGAAGCCTGGCTGGTTTTCACATAGAAGCGTATTGTTGATAAGATAATCATAAATAGCTTTATTAACTGCTCTTTCAATAAGTTTCGATACCAGCGGAAAAACATAAATTGATCTATAATTACTAACGTCTTGCATGTCACCCGATTTGAAAATTGGTGTAACTTAAGCATGTGTCCATTCTTGTGGGAAAATGCCTTCTTTAAGAGATAAGTTGATAATTATGTTAAACTATTGAGAATTAAAGGTAATGCAATTTTCAGTACCTCGCACCCAAACATATGAAGACCTGTAGATTTACCCGGTGATATAGATACTATTTTTTTCATAACCAACTCCTCAGAAACATGAGGCAATTAAAACATTTGCGTGGGCACTCTAGTGGGCATGATATCAAAATGTGCATGACTGTCATTTTGATTTATAATATCAAAAGCAATTTTTTCGAAATAGTCGAAATAGTCGTTGAAAACATTTGCTATATCATTAGTCTCAAAGGTTTTATTATCATATTTTACAGACAAACAGATGGTGGAATTGATTTTTTTATCAGTTAATTTGATAGGAGCAACAATTTCAAACAATTCCATACATCGCCACAATTCATATTTTGCGTTATTTTTGCGCAAAAAAAAAAATCTTCTTTCAACCATTTAGAGTCCATGTTGACTTTATTTCTCATGGACTTGTAGTACTTGTCACAGTCTGAGGAAAGTTTTGTTGCTGGTGCTTTTTTGTGATCATTCATCAGTTTTATAAGATTTTGATTGCGTTTGAGATTGCATATTTTGTGATAAAGACGGACCAGTTTCAACAAAGTAACTATTAAAATGCATTGAATTGTTTTGTTGGGTTCTAAATGTTATTGTCTTTGTCTTTGCGGTATCGTTAACAATTGTTCTAGCTTTTCCTTCATGAAGTAAGTTATTTATAATTCAGTGACCTTTGGCACCATGTACCTTTGGCATCATGTTGAACTTTTTTAAATTTATGTAGAAAGTAATTTTTCTTTGCTATGCGAAGAATATGGTTTAGTTTATTTCTATATTTTTGATAATTAGTGTTATTTGTATCTGAGGGGTTTTGAGGAATTTTTTTAGATAGTTTGTTTTTCTTTTCAATCAAAATGAAAATGTCCATGGGTGTTTTTTACGTTTATTCTTCTTTGCTTGAATACAGAAAAGATAGCATATCACAAAAAATTTCATAAGAGTAATTAGCATTGTTGTCGAAAAGCACTGCACTCCAGTCAACACTCCCAACCTTTAAAGTCATTTATATTTACTTGTGAGAAGTTACGAAACTTGAAGTTTTCTTTAGAGCTTCAAGCTTATGAGTACAACTTTTACAGAAAACAAGAAAGTGATCCGTAAGATCAGTAATAATTATACCAGACAGAGTGTTATTATTTCTTGCATTAGTAAATATGTTATCACTGACGATGAGATTGAGCTTACATGAGTAGGTTTTCATATTAATGGGCAAAGGCAATTTGCATATAGGCTTATTATTTAAAAATCAATAACATTTCGTTTAAGTAAATCATGTTAAAATCAGCCATAATGTAACATTGCTTATTTTCATTACTTATTGTAGACAGAATATGATCAAAACTTTCTTTAAAGCATGAAAGAGAGCTACATGGATGCATGGTGGTCTATAAACTACGCCAAGTATTACCTGATTACTTTACATTTGCTGCTAACAAGGTTCTACTTAATACAAATACTTTCAATGCAATCGTTGAAAACAGAGATATCATCACGTCTCTGATATACGAGCCCATTTTCACAAACATACAAACTCCATCACCTCTATTCAAATCCCTATGTTTTCAATTAGATAATAATTATGAATATTAATAGGAGAAGATACATTGTGATCTCCAAACCATGTTCCGGTAAAGCCAATTACAGAAACAATTATGATGAAGTAACGAAAGAAAATCAATAATATTGTTAAAATTTGTATTATACGACTTCGACTGTCGAAGTCGTATAATAAAAAATTTGAGAGCCCCACATTTGTTACTTATCTAATTAAAACTGACAATGTCAAAATAGTCACATGACCGGTTATTTTGAGTTTCTGGTTGAAAGGAATCCCAATTTATAGATCAATTATTAAATGAATAAAGATCATGACTTATATTGTTTACAAATCCTTGGTGAATATTAGGAAAACTCTCGTCATAATCAACATTTCTAAATAGTAAAGCACCAAAAGTGCATACATTACAAATCCAAGTAGATAAGTTAGAAAAATTGAGATATTCCAGATGGCATCTTGATTCACATTGATTACATGGTACGAAATCATTGCCATTTGATATCAAGTTATCACAGAAAACACAAATAAATGAATCTGACATTTAAGAATCCAAACAAGAAAATAAAACGACTGTAAGTAGAAACTAAACTCTTTGTTCAACAAATAAATAAAGTCCTCATTTAATGTAGAAGTATGACGTCAGCAACTTCAATGGCGATATTTCTACAAGTTAGACAGATCGCTCAGCCCCGATAATCGTCTCTTTGTCTCACTGTCGTCTGATGCCTTGACGAGCCCGTACACCCTTCCATTGATGGAACATGATGAAGATATCCGTGAATGATCAGATGCCTATTTTAGAACTGCGCGGTTTTTGGTAGTCAGATCTTCTTGCATACAGTAGTAAGAGACTGCTATACAGGGAGAATTGGAGCGCTCTTTCGTTTTCGCAGGGACGTAAGCGTTGGTAGGGCGTTTGGGTAGGTGTCCTACCGCAGAAGGCAGCTCAGTCATAGGATAGCGTTGTGAGCTCCAGTTAAATTAACCGTTAGGTTATGACGTAGGGCTTTGGGTGAATGGTGGAACTCATTTCTGATATGCCCTCTGATAGGTCTCAGTACGTTATACGTACGAACGCCGGTACGGAATTTAGAAGTGTAAATGCCACAACGCTTAACAAAGGCAACTAACTATTGGTTATCAAATTAGTCTTCTGGAATGTGCCAATAGTGTGCTCCAACATTCACGACATTGCTACTAGCAGCGCCCTCACCCAATATTTCTAAAATAGTGTTTACCCTGTGTCACGCTCAAAACATTCCCGAAATAATATTCGTACGTACGTATGTACAGTATATGTATAATTGTACACTGTATGTATGGAGTGTGGGGGCAGTGATGCAAGAATTTTTGGTGGCTTTGAGATGTTCAATGTTCTAACATGTAGAAAATCCGAACATCAGCAGGTGCGAATCTTTCATGAGTATCTTGCGCATGCAATTCGTTATACTGTTATAGAAAGAAGGAAAGGCGTGTACGTGCGTGAAGTTAATGCGAAACTTGTACGATAAATTGTACGCTTCTATACGAGGTTGATTAAAGGGAAATAGAAGTTCATGGTTTCAGTCAATGATTCAATTGGTTTTGGTATTAAATTAAGAAATGGGAAATTAATTCTGCATTCTTGAAAAAGGGATGAGTCGCTTAAAAATGACACGGTAGAAAACGATGTGTGTGTCCAAATAAAAGATTAAAGCGGATGATTTTTATTGACATTCAATGAACATTAAGGAACATGTAACATCGTGGAATAATAGATAGTAATATTGAAGAATGAGTAATTAAAATATTACTAAGCTTTGTAGTATTTCCGCCTACGGGTACTTTTCGTCCTATATTTAAGATAAGTGACGTGATATATGGAACAGCCGTTCTGTTTAGGTAGGAAGATTCCTCGGGTATGATCAGGCTTATTTTGGGGTATGATTTACGGTAAAAGAGGAAATCACTTTGAGGTGTAATGTTAACTTGGAATTCGACTTCAGCATGACGAAGGTGGTTCAAGGGTAAATGTACCTGCCCTAGATAACGTAGAGTAAAGTAGGAGGCAGCCATGGTTTTCTCCTACTTCAACCAACCTTGTAAGGGAACTAAGACAAGCCTGTACTTTTTGATGTATAGTTTTGTGATCACTGTGCCAGGGCCGTCTCTCTGGATGCGGTGAGCGTAGTGGAATACATGCCCCAAGATCTATATTCTTTTGTACTAAGAGCCAGCACTGCCCACCTCTAAAATCGATTTTCCCTGGAAACTGTTTGCATAACGTGTTCCTTTTGATCATGTATTAAACATTTATTCCAATTCTATTGTCATAATATGTCTATGCATTTTCTTTAAGTCCATTATATTTGGTGCAAATTTTTGTTTTATATTTATCTGAGTGATATCTGTGTAGTGCAAATTTTGTCTAGATTTATTTAAGTGTTTATAGTGTCAAAATACCAAGAACTATTGCTTTAAATCGCCTCACCAAGATGTTAATCGGTGATGCCTCAGTGATGCCTCTGGGTCATTTCAGGACATGCCTTTAGATGAAAGATTGATTAAAGTACTCAATGTAGAGAACAGGGAAAATCACACCGAGCGCAATTTGACTAACATGTGAAGTATATCTATTGCCAAACAGTTAATGGTAAACGCTCCTTCATTAATGTGAAATCGTGCAGGGAGCAACGGGAGCCATGTCTGCATGTATGGAATATAGAAGTAATAGGCCTATCTGCCTATTGGGAGTAATATGGGTCATGTAGGGAGTAATATGGGTCATGTGGGGAGTAATATGGGTCATGTGGGGAGTAACATGAGTCATGTATGTAGCAAAGGTGTCAGGTTGTGAGTAAAAGGAGACATGTAGGGAGTAAGTGAGTCAAGTAGGGAGCAAAATGAGTCATGGAAGGAGTAATATGGGTCATGTAGGAAGTAATATGGGTCATGTAGGTAGTAATATGGGTCATGTAGGGAGTAATATGGGTCATGTCGGGAGTAATATGGGTCATGTAGGGAGTAATATGGGTCATGTAGGGAGTAATATGAGCTCTTCTAATTTAATTACCGTCAGGGGCATAGGGTCCTCAGAAATAAACTATGATAATCTGTTGATAGAACCTTAGATTTGTCAAAAAATAAGTTAAAACTTACTGCATATTAATGTCAGTTGATCTTAGTCTGCGTTTCGCTCTCAGCATAAGTGACCTAGCTGAGTTATTTGTGAATTTTACAATGATGGCACGACATCCCTTGGAGTTCAGCTTATCGATCGATCCCATGCCTTCGACTACTATCTGAACATTCGTTCCAAAATGTATATTCCTTTTAAATAATTTTAGCTGTTTTGGTGTGAAATTGACTCGAATATAAGCATTATTGTGCTCCCAAAATCATGCCAAAACACGCTACGCTTCCATGGACTTTGCCCCCTTCGCCCCCTGGACGTCTACCAGGACGTCGATCCAGGATATTACACAACATTAAGCAATTTTCTGCTCTAAAAATCACGAGAAGCGCTGTCCGGGGGCTTCACAACTAGATTTGGCGCAGTTTTAGGCAATTTTCTGACATAAAAGTTACGAGAAACGTATAGAATTCCGGGAACCGCCCACTGGCCCCTACCAGAGCTTCCGACGCCATTGATTTGGCACCGTAGTTTAAGCAATTTTCAGATGTCAAATTCTTTCCAGGGGCTTCGCTTCACGGGCCCCTAATAAGGCTTCAACCTTAAGAATTGACACAATATTAAGCAGTTTTCTGCTCTCAAAATCGCGAGAAATGCAGGGCTCCCAGCCTTACAGAGGCTTCGTCCCTAGATTTGACACAATTTTTAACATATTTCTGTTACCATAATTAAAAGAAACGCCAGACATATAACCTGGATTTGACAAAACAGCAATATTCTACAATCATAAATCACGTGATCGCATCTGGACTGATTTTAAGCAATTTCCTAAACAACGCCATCTAAACGGTGTATTTCAATTTTTATATATATATATATATATATATATATATATATATATATATATATATATATATATATATATATATATATATATATATATATATATAGATATATAGATATATATATATAGATATACAATTATAGAAATATATATATATATATAGATATATATAAAGATATATATATATATATACATATGTATGTATATATATATATATATATATATATATATATATATATATATATATATATAAATATATATATATATATATATATATGAATATATATATATATATATATATATATATATATATGAATATATATATATATATATATATATATATATATATATATATATATTTATATATATATATATATATATATATATATATATATATATATATATATATATATATATATATATATATATATATATATATATATATATATATATATATATATATATATATATATATATACTCAACGTTTTATTCTTATGAGCATTTTTTGGGAGGGTGCCAAAATTCCCTACCCTTCCCCCACCCCACCCCCTCCCAGTGAACATGACCCACCACGCCACTGCAGGCATGGGCTGGAGATAAGACACGAGACCGTTAGATGATCCAAGCCTTTATTAGAAATTTGCACTTAATATTTAGTCCAAATATTTAGTTCAATTTTTTAATAAAACACAATTTAGGTTACCCATGGATCCGCCATTTCATTGTGCATCGACTGTGGTTTCCGGAAGAAAAGGTGTGAAGGGAATCTGATTCATCAAAATCAATTCATTAGACCTTCGTTATTTGAAGAGTGAGGGGGACTAAATAATACTTACCCCTCTCCTAATATAATTATTGGGTCCTTGGTCCCGTTTTGTCCCCCGGTTCCTACGTCACTGGTCCCGTACATATTTTTGGACTGTTGGAAAAGAAGACTCTTTTTACAGTCGTAAACTTTGTTCATTCCGTCATTATAGAACATTGGTGCAAGATCCTTGCGATTAAAAGCAGACATCGCGAACGATACAAATCCCTTTGCCGCCAATAACATACCTTCCATCCTCTGTCCCACATGCTGTGTCAACCATTCTGCAGACCAAATGCCATACCATCCTACATCTCACCCTATAGGAAATCAAACATGAAATCCAGATGTCTCTCCAGCACATTAATCATATGCCATCACACCTGCAATCAAGATGGCACCCCACCATATGCCATATCTCCCTGTGGCACATACCATTCCACTCTGTCACACCGGCCATTTCATCCTACCCCATATGCAATCACACTTGAAATTCAGATGACATCCCACCAAATGCAATCCCACATACCAAACCACTCTGTCCCACATGCTATGCCACCCTGTCCCACATGCTATCCCTCCCTGTTCCAATGCCATCCCACCCTGTCCCAATGCCATTTTGTTATGTTCCCTATGCCACCCATCCAGTTCCACATGCCATACCACCCTGTTCCACATGCCATTCCACCCTGTCCAACATGTCATCCCATCCTGTCTTACATGTCATGCCACCACTTGCCATGCCACCTTGTCTCACTTGCCATTCCACCATGTTCTTCATGCAATGACACATTTCACATGCCATGTCACCATGTCCCACATGCCATGCCACCCTGTCCCACGTGCCAAGCTACCCTGTCTTACTTGCCATCCCATCATATCCTACATGCCATGCCACCTTGTCACACATGCCATGCCACCTTGTCACACATGCCATAATGTCACACTGTCCGACATCATCTCTATCAATCTAACATGCCCCATTCATCTAACATGCCCCATTCATATACAATCTTGGACAAAACTGTTGGAACACTTGAGCTTTTTGAAAACTACATATGTTAAAGTGTTATGTTTCTTTAATATTTTTCCAAGAATTGTAATCCATACCCCTCCCCCCCTCATTTCCGGGGAAAACAGTAACAACGGCCAACATTGAATGGGGAGGGGAAGGGGAAGGGAGGACAATTAATATAGTGAGGTAGGGGACGGGGACACTGGCGGCGTCAATGAAATGATAAAAATGTCCTTAAAATTCTAAAACATTAATTACAATTGAAAGAGTAGAGATTGAAGAAGCAACAGAAAAAAATTCCAGCATTTCTGATTTCTAAATGTGAAATAATTTACAATAGAAAAGTAGCTTCATGAAAAATATCACATATTTTCATAGTGTTTTAACGAGTTTTGTCCAAGATTGTAGCACCACCCATTCACCTACAGTCCCCCAGTCATCTACCATCCCTCATTCATAGTACCATTCGCCATTCTTCTATCATCCTCCATTCACCTACCATCCTCCATTCACCAAACATCCCCCATTCACAGTACCATCCTCCATTCACCTACCATCTTTATTCACCTACCATCCTCCATTCACCTACCACCCCTTTCCGACCCAACTTTTTGCCACCCACTCATCTACGAAATATACTCTTAACCAACTCATCATCAACCTTCACTCACTCCATTGCACCACAGCTCCCTCCTCATATCTCCTGATAATTTACATCAACATTACTAGAGGCATAAATCCCCAGTGGTACTGATGCTACCTTTAAATTGGAAGCATTTTGTTTTTCTTTTCGTATTTCTGTAAGTATTGTGTTGTTGCATGTTTAGTTTATTTTTCATATTGGAATGTGTAGTTTTTACATATTTTTGTTTTTGAGTTTTTGTTTAAGTGCCTTAAGCCACAGTCACAACAACTACTGACAAATTATTTTTGGCTCCGCCTGACATGAATAACGATGAAGTCAACATTCTATGTGATCTTCCTTGCTTTTACCTACAGCATAATACCAGGTTTTATTTCAATCTGACATGGGGTTGTGAAAATATGAGCATTAACAGAATTGTACAGTTAGTTCCGCCCTTTCAGTAAAATTCATGACATCGGCACAAAACACAATAGGATCATCTACAGACTAAAAAGTCGCGCATCTATATACCAAGTATGGCATAAATCCACCTTTGCGACATCGTGTTTACTAACTTGTTAACAGAATCTTACACATCTTGCCACATCATTGGCCGACAGTCTCATTGACTTGCACACTAATTTCCCTACCTAAAACCTAAACCCAACTTTAATATAACCAAACTTTGGGAATAAAGGTTTTACACAACAGAGAACAAAATAAGACTATTTACGACATTAAAATTATGCTTAAAAATGGAAGAAAAAACTTTGGGCGAAGTCCAAAGTAAAGGGTCACCTAAAGTCGTATATTTCTAATAACCTTTATTGCCTAAAGTAGGCTTACGGCATAGCACACATACACACACACACACACACACACACACGCACACACACACACACACGCAAACGCACACATACATACATACATACATACATATATATACATACATACATACATACATACATACATACATACATACATACATACATACATACATACATACATACATACATACATACATACATACATACATACATGCATACATACACACATACATACATACATACATACATACATACATACATACATACATACATACATACATACATACATACATACATACATACATACAGTGTTACATAAGGGATACTTTGGGCGACATTTCCATTCATTAAGGGTTGTTGTCCCTTGAACACTTCCAACCTGACACCTCACCGAATTTCTAAAAATCTTGGGTAATCCGCACCGTCCAACCCGAGAGCCTCTCCGCAGTTCACTTACTAGCAATCAGCTACTGTTACACTGTACACAACACGGATATATTACACCTTCCAACCGAACCCCTTTACAGTTCACTTGCTAGCAACCATCTACTGTTTCACAGTACACACAAGTCATTCATCGGCGTTGAAGCCACAAGCCAGCTTTGCAGTGAAGTGAAATCAGATTACCCAAAAAATAAACATGCATTATATGCCTGAAGAAATTTGTGCAAAGCCCATGAATGATTGATGAATCATTCCTTCTAAAGATTATTATTATTATTATTATTATTATTATTATTATTATTATTATTATTATTATTATTATTATTATTATTATTATTATTATTATTATTATTATTATTATTATTATTATTATTATTATTATTATTATTATTATTATTATTATTATTATTATTATTATTATTATTATTAATAATAATATTATTATTATTATTATTATTATTATTATTATTATTATTTTCATTATTATTATTTTTATTATAATCATTATTATTATTATTATTATTATTATTATTATTATTATTATTAATATTATTATCATTATTATTATTATTATTATTAATTATTATTATTATTATTATTATTATTATTATTATTATTATTATTTTCATTATTATTATTTTATTATTATTATTATTATTATTATTATTATTATTATTATTATTATTATTATTATTATTATTATTATTATTATTATTATTATTATTATTATTATTATTATTATTATTATTATTAATTTATAACTCTCCATAAAAACATACTTACCTTGATATTGGTAGGGCTGATCTATCTACCAATTCAATAAATCTTGAGATTTATTGTTTATATTCAGTCCATTCCTCCCCAAGACACCTAATTACAAATTCTTTTGAAACGTCAGTTTCCATTGTTGAACATTTCTTTCATGCGAAAACAAATACTTATTGCTAAATTGCTATTCATGTCAGGAGTGCATTTGTTGTAAGAGCATTGGAGACAAGAATCTCCTTTATATAAATCTCTTTT
Organism: Chiridota heheva; assembly: GCA_020152595.1. Taxonomy (NCBI): domain Eukaryota; kingdom Metazoa; phylum Echinodermata; class Holothuroidea; order Apodida; family Chiridotidae; genus Chiridota; species Chiridota heheva. Next base: position 306,778 of record JAIGNY010003820.1, read on the forward strand.
CAAGCGAGTCAGAGAAGTAGTTGGAATTCCTTTCCAAGGGCAGAATTTTTGTTCTCCAATTGAACAATGGATGTAGTCGGGACATCAGATGGAGAATGGATGTGGACAGGACGGACGGACGAACAGACGAACATATGGACGGACGGACGAACAGACGGACGGACGAACAGATGGACAGACGGACGTACGTACAGACGGACGGACGAACAGACGGACGGACGAACAGACGGACGGACGAACAGACGGACGGACGAAGAGACGGACGGACAGACAAACAGACGGACGGACGAAGAGACGGACGAAGAGACGGACGGACGGACAAACAGACGGACGGACGAACAGACGGACGAACGAACAGACGGACGAACGGACGAACGGAAGGATGGACTTACAGACGGACGGACGGACGTACAGACGGACGGACGAACGAACGGACGGACGGACTTACAGACGGACGGACGAACAGACAGACGAACGGACGACCAAACGGACGGACGAACATACGGACGGACGAACAGACGGACGGACGAAGATACAGACGGATGAAGACGGACGGACGAACAGACGGACGGACGAACATACAGACGGATGAACAGACGGACGGACGAACAGACGGACGGACGAACGAAAGGACGAATGAACGGACGGACGAACGGACGGACGGACGGAAGAACGAACAGGCGGACGAAGAAACGGACGAATAAATGGTAAAGATACTATATCTCGGACGAACGGACGGACGGACGAACAGACAGACGAACGAACGGACGGACGGACGAAGAGACGGACGAACAGATGGACGGACAAACAGACGGACAAACAGACGGACGGACGAACAGACGGACGGACGAACACACGGACGGACGAACAGACGGACGGACGAACAGACGGACGCACGAACAGACGGACGGACAACGGACGGACGAACAGACGGACGAACGAACGGACGGACGGACGGACGAATAAACGGTAAAGATACTATATCTCCTCTTCACCAATTTCGTTCGCGAGGGGATAATTACATCCAAATATTGATCTTCAATAGTCTATTTGCCGTGCATGTACACAAATTTGAAGGAGTCAGTATCCTTAACTCCAGAATTATTCCAAAACAAATCAGATGTATTGGAACTTTGGAGTTTCTGACATGTTTTGAAGTGATCTATATTTTCTGCAAGTGGTGCTTCAAACCACCTGTCAGCACTTCTGATTGATGATTTTTGTTGGACTATAGTGCTACATAACAAAAAAGGAAAATCATGTACGAATCATTTTTTTCAGGTATACAAATATTTATGGAAAGAGATGTGGTATCTTTATAACATGTTTTTAAAATACATTTTTAGGCAAACTTGATTCTTTCGCCAAATAATCTTCATACACCTTCTATAAATCAGGGTACGTGGATGATAAACAAACCACAGAGTGTAATGTGATTTATTACACCATAGGTGTGATTTATTGCACCTATTTTGAGCAGTAGTGTGCCCTACCATTATCATAACAACACTATTTCAGATAAAAAAAATTTTTAGTGTCATGGTGTCATATTTTGATCGTTTGATTACCCAACCATGAAGATTATTGGGAGACTGCATGGGAAGAAAGTAGCATATTTTCAAATTATGTCTGAACTGTAACAACTCCTGAATTTCCTTAGAAAGTAATTATAAACGATTGATGAAATAATCTATTGTTTATATAACTCTATTTCTTCTTTTACGAAAGATTTTTGGCCAAATTGACACGTTTTGAATAAAAACATGCTTTTGTGCTTGGATAATATTGTGTGATTGATACCCTGAGGCTGAATGCATATTTTTCAAACTAGTTAGGTAGAAAATCGGAAAGAAATTGTTAAACTGTTGAGAAAATGTCAGATGACTAGTTTTTGTTATTTCTTTGTAAACCAAAAATATGACAGCTCAGACCAATATTTATATCTTTATATCATGCTTTGATTTTAGGGCACATACGGCTTCAACATGGGCTTAGAAATGCCACTAAACTTAACTAGTGTTCCACCATTTTAGTATATAATCTCCTACAACCTCATTTCTTTTTTATATATAGTCAGATACTACAAAATGGCAATATATACATCAGAAAAACGAAACATTTATCACATGCACGCATTAACTGTGACTTTTAAATTTGCGAAATTCATGGGGCATGTTTTATGCTTATGAGGTATAGGTAATCAATAGATTAAAGTAGACAGAAATTCTGATACAATCCTTATTTCATAATGATAGAGGATTACAATCTAAAGTAAACTATTAAAAACAGCATGGCAAATTCTTATCCCTATATCAAGTTATTCATGTTTGAATTCGACACATGGCGGCCGCCATTTGTTCGAATCTGTATTGAAATCTTATGCATGCTGAACTGATTACACTATTTCCTCAAACAGGTACATCAATATAATGCATTTCTTGATCAATTTAATTCAAGTTTTTATTCCAAAATAATATGACACAAAGTTTTATTATACATGTTTTAATAATTTCATCTGCACGCAAAAATGTGCAAGCAAAAAGTCTTACAACTGACTGTCACATATATATAAAATATATATATATATATATATATATATATATATATATATATATATAAATATATATATATATAACTATATATATATATATATATATATATATATATATATATATATATATATATATATATATATATATATATATATATATATATATATATATATATATATATATATATATATATATATATATATATATATATTTATATATATATATATATATATATATATATATATAATATATATATTTATATATATATATATATATGTATAAAATATAAAATGTAAAAATAATATATATATATATATATATATATATATATATATATATATATATATATATATATATATATATATATATATATATATATATATATATATATATATATATATATATATATATATATATATATATATATATATATATATATATATATATATATATATATATATATATATATATATATATATATATATATATATGAATACTAATCCAGATGAATTTATTAGGATGTTTGATTGTTTGACGATCGACCAGGAGATCTTAAAGTTTTCGTTATTTTCTATTAGAGCCCAGATGAATTTAGAAAGCTCTGTTTCGCTGGAATGCATTCTGTGTTTAAAGGACTTGTTATGGTTGTAAAACCGCTGTTTGAAGCACCC
>JAIGNY010003820.1:312500-317500 GCA_020152595.1 Chiridota heheva
CATTTAAAACATAGATCATCATAATATACCCACAATACATCATCATTATATACCCACAATACATTCTATCAGGAATAGACTTTACCATCATTTTTAGGGACTGAGATTTGGGATAGAAATTAAAAGAATTATATTTTGTGCTGTCTCAACGGTAAGTGCTATTCAAAAATTCAAAACATTATCTGCTGAGATTTTGATACTTGTTTTACCAGGATATTTTCCCAATCAATTGGTTTAACTAATATAGGAATTGCTATTCATATCCATCAAACTTAAAAGAATTACAAAAATATTTTGTTCTATTCACATTTCATCAATTTAGCATACAATTTTGCATATTGGAAATTCGTTGCAAAATATATATTCGCCGGATATAAAAAAGAGCTTTTTCTAGATCTTTTTACCAGAATGTATAACTCTTTCGAGTTTATAGACCTTAAGCTGTTAAGCACTACAAAAGCTATCTAAACACTTTAGAAACATTGTAAATACCCAAACAATATGAGAAAGAAATAATGTGTACAGAAAGTGTAACAACGCTCCTTGTTAAATCTGGAAATCGGTTTACTATTGTAAGTGACAATGAGGTATTATTGTGTAAAACGAGACCATTTTTAAGGTCTACAACTGCAGTATACATTGAAAGAGGATGACTGCAGTATTTCTAGTTGCATGTGAAATAAGTGCTTGACTTTTGTTCAAGTAAATACTTCAAGTCCAAATAATTTTGTCCGAGTCGAGTCTAAGTCATAGAAATATGTGACTCGAGTCAGACTTTTACGGAAGCAAGAAAATCTGTATTTAAGAAAAGTGGAGGGTTAAATATATACTTCCTGTCAGCCTGTTGGTCCTCGGAGCTTTGTGGAAGAAAATTGAGAAAATCGCCTTGACGATTATTTAATGAAAACAATTTTTTTTGGATACTTTTATATATCAGAGAAAAATTAGAGACGAATTAAATTTTCGGGGCAAATCTGACTCGGTAACCTTTTCAACTATTCAACATGTAAAAGTGAATCATGACGAATATTGCTTTTAATTACTGCATACTTTTTTTGTTTTTTTTGTTCACAAGCTAGTCCCTACGCAATTCTTTCACTCAAAAATCGAACAAATTATTGATCAAAGTAGGATGAAATGCCAATAAATGTTTGGTATTTGTTCACTTTATACTAACGGGTATATGCAATATTTACCACGTTATTGCGAATCATCACTATACCACATAAAGGTTTAAAATATTGCTCAAGTATCACTTAATTACATTAAGCAGTTAAGTGAATTTTCAAGGTAAGTGATGGCTCAATCTGTTGTCCTAATGGGGAACAACGTGTATGTATAGACAACCACAACCACGTACATGTATGGACGACCACGTGTAATGTATGGGCAACCACGTGTATGTATGGACAACCACGTGTATGTGTTGACAACCACGTGTATGTATATGACAACCACGTGTATGTATGGACAACCACGTGTATGTATGGACAACCACGTGTATTTATATGACAACCACGTGTATGCATGGACAACCACGTGTAATGTATGGACAACCACGTATAATGCATGGACAACCACGTGTATGTATGGACAACCACGTCACGTGTATGTATGGACCACCACGTGTATGTATGGACAACTACGTGCATATATTCACAACCACATGTATGTATGGACAACCACGTGTATGTATGGACAATCGCGTGTGTGGATAACTACGTGTATGTATGGACAACAACGTGTATGTATGGACAACCACGTTTATTTATGAACAACCATGTGTATGTATAGACAACCACGTGTATGTATGAACAACCATGTGTATGTATTGACAAGGACGTGTATGCATGGACAACCACGTGTATGTATGGACAACCACGTGTATGTGTGGACAACCACGTGTATGTATAGGCAACCACGTATAATACATGGACAACCATGTGTATGTATGAACAACCACGTGTATGTATGAACAACCACGTGTATGTTTTTTTTGTTTTTTTTTGTTTTTGTTGGGGGGGGGAACGTGGTTGCTGCACGTTCCACATATAGTTCAGGTGTATAGTAGGTTATGAGCGGTTTTGACAGTTGGTATCATGGTTTTACATGTTTATAATTCTAAAATAGGCATTTGGGCGACTCCCTGAGCCAGGGCCGTGATTCCCGAGGAAAAGGGTGACATGTCCCCTACTTTTCAACAAAATTAAAAGAAATCAGCACATTTTGGGGAAAAGTTGCCATTTCCCCATTGTCCCCCACTTTTGAAATAAGAAGCCATGTCCCCCAATCCCCCTCCTGCCACCACACACACTTTTCATATGAGAATTACTGCAAGTGAACAGATAGAAATAAGCATACTCGAATGTGTCAGTATGCAATTATTGAGTAGGATTAATTTGAAACATTTCCAACATGGATAGACATTTAAATGTCATTCTTGACCTTCCCCCGCGAGTTACATTGTCACTGTATAACGACGACGACGACGAGTAAACACACAATTACAATGACGGGGTCGTCACCTGCGTATTCGGTTATGATAGAAACAATGCTATCACGAAACGCTTAATACTACCTGGACGAGAACACAGGTACGACGTACGGACAGACATAACATCGATAACCAAGTCAATCTCCACGGCCTTGGATAGCCAGTTGTGGTGCACTGGCGTGTCTACCCAACCCAGGCTTGAACCCAGGCTTGAACCCAGGACCTCGTGGTCTGTAAACATGTAAGATAACCGCTACACCACAGAAGGTAGATATCACTGTATAACATTGTCTTTTCTAACATTGTCTTTTCTTTTTTATTTACGCACATTCAAATTACGTCACATTTTTACTTGAATTATTCTGACTTACCAAATATACCGTATATGGTAATGTGTATAGAATGCCTATTGTACTTCAACCTGGGATTTACTTTTGAGAAATTTCGGACCTATCAACAGATCAATACCCTACTGTACCCGAGTGAATGTTTGTTTTTATAAAGAAATCCACGTACATGGTGTACACAACTGCCGCTCTGTATTTTACAAAACACAAATCCGATTGGATGCGAAGAAAACTTCGCAAAGTCAAAAGTCAAAATTATATTGACTTGATATATTCACTAATTTGCTGACAATTTGTCAAAAGCTCACGCATGCCACGATGATAAATGTGCCTCCATAATTACTAACTCCTATCAGCCTATATTGATGTCGAAGTTGTTGCGGTCAACTTCATTTCCTCAGGGAAATCACGAATTCGATTTAGAACGTGAGCTGTCCCTCATTCATATCACAATTTGAACGCATCATATTTCCGTTCCTTTTAATCTTGTTTGATACCAGAGGTTTTTCTTTTTATCGAGAGAGAGCTACTCAACTCATTATATAGAGTATCAAATTTTAATAATCATATCGTACATTGATCTGTTGATTCATGGACAAAAATTAGCCTGTGTCTAAACAAATGCTATTTCATAATCTGTATGTATGTTGTAGCAGCATTATTGGTCTTGGTCTGTTCGTTGGGCAATGGAATTATTTCTCAGGTCATATTTTATTGGTTGAGGGAGTTTCCATATGGCGAGCCATTTTCACATTTGACCATTTAATAAAAATTTCCCATAACTTTTACCAATTTTTTCTCCAAATTGTATCTCCCAGCCGGAAAGAAAGCATGCAATGCAACCGGGAAAGTGAAATCCTCTCAGGGGGTCTGAAAGGGGAAGTGGCGTATTCAGTGAAGGGCAGAAGGGGGGGGGGGGGGGCAGGGGAAATTCTCCCTCTGGCGAAATTCCGTATGTAAAATTAACGTTATACCAGTATGAAATATGCTATACATATTAAGGAAATAAACTGTGAAAAATGAATATATAAGAATAAATATAGGCCAAATTTGGTAATGACTTTGTTCATATCGAAATAAAATCATCAATTTTCGGAACATTTCTTTAATATTATGACAAATTTCTTTGATTTTCCGGCATTTTTCTTAAATTATCAGGCAATTTTCTTCGGTTTTCGAGCATTTGTCTTCGATTTTCTGGCACTTTTTTTTATTTTCGGGATTTTTCTTTAATTTTTTTTTAATTTTTCGTAATTTCCTTTATTTCCTTTTCTTCCATTTTCAGATTTTTTTTCCATTTTCGGAAATTAGTTTTCATTTTTAGGAAATGTTGCCAAAACTTTAAAAGAAGTTACACCAATTTCTAATAACTTTTAGGCTACACAAATTTCCAAAAAATAACGAAATTTACCAAAACTTTTATCACAAGTTTCCTTCAATTTTACTTGATAATTTATTTTACCTTCCAACCGGGGAGATGAAACCACCCCCACCCCGTTTCATATAGCGCCTCTGGGTACAGCCATTTCCAGATAATTTTCGTTTGCGTTTAACTTATTTAAACGAGGACTTGAAAAGAAACAAATTAGTGAATAAAGCATTTAAAAATCTTATCCTTTAGGGACATACTCAAATTTAAAGTTTGGTGTCATTTGTGTAGACACGACTGAAATCATTAAGTTGTGACCCAATTCTTAGCAAATTTTTGGTACCAAAATTACGAGAAGCGCAGCGCTTACTGGGACTTCACACGATTTTATTCAATTTTCTGCTATCAAAATCTCGTGAAACGTAGGGTTGCAGAAGGATAGCCCCCTGGCCCCTACCAGAACTTCGCCCCTAGATTTGACACAATATTAGTCAGTTTCTGCTCTCAAAATCGCGAGAAATACAGGGCTTCCAGCCTTCCAGGTGATTTGACACAATTTTAAGCAATGTTTTGCTGCCAAAATCACCAAAAGCGCAAGGTTGCCGACGCCCTGGGTTTAAATATTTGAGACGAGTTTAAGCAATTTTCTGTTATCGAAATCACGAGAACCGCATGCCCTTTCCCCGTGAAACAAGACCCACCACGCCACTGTACCTTGTCCCACCATGTAATGTCGTGTTATCAAAAAAAACATGCTACCGTTACCAGCGAGTGGTTTTAAGTAAAACGT
>JAIGNY010003820.1:320000-338560 GCA_020152595.1 Chiridota heheva
TATTGGTCTAGATACACGGTAAATATGCATGCAATTTCGGAAAGGTGCCCTATCAAACAAGAAATCAATCTGATAAGTCAAGAATCGGCAAGTTTTGGTCTGTGTTGTTATGATCAGATAGAGTTATTTGAGAAGAAAATAGAGTGCTCTGGGACATTTCTGTGATATGATGCTTCTCAGCCTATGAACCCCCATAGTATCAAGTATCAGGGGGTGGTGCATGGAGTCATCACATGAGACCCCAATTACACCGCCATATAACCCAGTATCAAGAGGTGGTGCATAGGGTCTGGACATGAGGTCTTTACACGTGGAAAAGCCACAAAGAGAATTAACCTCAGTACCATGTATACTTGGGTGATGAGCATGGCCGTACGGGCCCTTCTTACTAGGGGTGGTGACTTTTTGCCCAACTCGGAAACCTATCATAAAAAACCCTATTGATTATATATGAATAAGCAGTAACTTAACCAGCTTTTGGCATGGCGAGGAAGAGGAGGGGGAACAATAGTCAAGGTGAGAAAATAGGGGCACTAGGATGCTCTCAATAATATTTGTGGAGCCCAAAGCCGCAGTGCGAACGCATTATACGCGTGACGGCGTGGGATTCCGTTGTCAGCTTGAGGGTCCGTTGTGGCCCATGGGTAAAGCCCTTGTAGGACCTAAAGGGGAGAAGCCCTGAAGAATTTCTACTTTGGATGCCCAAAAATGGCTTAAAATTAAAAACGTTTGATGAAAAAAGAAAACTCTTAACTGTCCAACGATAAAATGTTCCCAGACAGCCAAATAAGCTCTGGTTCACATTTCTAAACAGACAGAGATTAAATTTCTCCTGCAAATTAAGAAAATTCGGGCAGATTCGTGAGGTCTGGGACGAAGCCCTGCAGGGGTCCAAGGGATGAAGCCCTGCAGGGGTCCAAGGGATAGAGCCCCGTAAGTAAAGACGGGGTCTTGTTTATGGTGCCTCTGAATTGCTTTAAATCAAAACAAAGACGTGGCAAAAATTAAACTAGAGAAAACAAGAAAATTTTAATTCTAACGTTAATTCAACTAATGATATTTTCCTTTGGATTACGATTTCTAAACAGGTATAGGAGGTAATTTCCCCTGAAAATTGAGAAAGTTTGAGCAAAATATTATTGGACATAATCCTGTATTCTAAAATTGGATAAACAACTAAGAAAAGGGTCACAAAAGCGTGGAATGCAAACATAAATTTATCTGCATATTGTGCTGTTTTCCGCCAATTTTTTAATCGCAATTTTTCTTGTGAAAATCTCTGGTACCAGTCAGCTAGTGTAGAAGTCACGTGATTGGGCGAGGTACTGGTTTCCCTCCCTCACTTCTTTTGCAGAAGTAACGTTACCAAGCCTCAAGTTCCCTCGGATCCCCCATTTTTTTTAACTTTTTGGACGTTGACATCAAAATTCACGGTTCTTTTTTGAGGTTTGCTAAACCACTACATGCAACCTTTGACATCACTGCTCGTTTAACTGATTAAGAGTGGTGCCCGGTGGCCGATTCTGGAGGGTATCTCCCGATTTCTAGCCAAGTCGGGCATGATTCCAATAAATCACTAATTTAACAGTTTAAACGGTACATCCGAAATTGTAAATCTCTGCCTGACTAAGATCGGTATTATTATCTAAGCGAGTCCGATAAATAAATGATTTAATCGGTACATCCGACCGTGACATTTCACAATTTTGCACGACTAGGGTCGATTCCCGATCAACAGGGGCGGCCGTTCCAAGACCCCGCCCCCCCCCCCTCCATCTCTCCTGCGCCTCATACAGCCATGGTGATGAGATAAAACACAACTTTCAAACTCAGATTACAACAGTTGAATGTATGGTGCGCAAGTCTCCAAATCAAGATATGGGTAGTTCGATTAAAAAGGTATTCAAACTGTGACATTGTTTGGCAAACCTTAAATATGTTTATAATTAAAATATGAAAATCCTCCTTGCTGTTTATCATATAGAACTTATTCATTTAATTGTTCTTCATTTTACTTCCCCTTTTCAAACGATTATAGGTAGTTTAGCAAGCTCATACTTCCTTGCAACATTTTGTTTCATGCAAAATGTTCCGCATGTAACAATACGAATCTGTCATGTCTGTTTGACCGCTTCAAGTTCCGATCGGGAAATCTCCCGATTGGGAGATCGAGACATGCGCAGTGACCATAATGTAAACTTTCAAAATTGCAGCAGTCAATATCTATTTTGCTTTTCAAATTCTGTTATTCTGAAGTTGTATACTTTGAAAATGATATTGAAATTGATGTTTCTGGAACTTTCTTTGTATAATTTAAGCTTGTGCTTATGACTAAAATCTTCAAATCTGATATCAGACTATTCGTGATGTCATAGCCTCGATTCCTCATAAGTCATTAAGGTTTTTAAGCCACAAAATTTGCAGGACAAAATATGATACAATACATAAAGACAAATGGTGAAAATGGAAAAAATAATTTTATTCTTCTGTTGCACCAATCAAAATAGAATATTTCGCATGCATTTTCACATCTTTGGTTTACCGTTATGTATTTCTTTGGAGAGATTTTAATTTAGAAAGATGCATTGTGGGTTATAATGACAAGAAATCTTTCGATGGGGAGATCTGCCGATCGTGAGCGTTGACTGTTTGAGGTTCAAATTTCCAAAATACATGCATGGAAATTAATCATATTTGTAGATTTACCAAGTAATCATTACCAAAGGAGAATTTGTCAGACTTGATCATTTTAGTATGTACAAGACAGTGATAACGCTTGAACAAAAATCATTTAATAATTGAATTACCCATATATTAATTTGGAGTAATTTAATTGGTCAAAACCGTCATTAGGTCATATCACTCAGAAATTGAACATATGTTCAAGTAACGATTAAGGCAAACATATGCTCGATTTCTTTTGATATGAAGATTTCGAGCACTCTGATTGCATTCTGATTGGCTGAAACTCACTTGAAAAAACTTTTACATCACTCGGAAATTGAACATATGTTTAATTTTGTCTGACTGATATGACAGTTTTAGTCAATGAGAATGCTCGAAATCGTCATATTAAAAGAAATCAAAAATATGTATGATTTTACTCGAAATCGACATATGTCGGTTGAAATTGACATATATCGAACTCGAGACTTATCAGCTTATAGGCTACTCGTCAACTAGTACGCGTACTATACTGCCATAGTAGTTTAAAACTCCCAATATGCCCAAGTTCTGGGAAATGTATGTACAATCAGATGGCTTTTTTGTGGAGTGTGTATACCAACAGAATCAACAGAGTGATGTGACGAGAAGTAAACTAGGCATTATAACTCCCACTGGGGAAGGGGAGAAGGGGGTAAATCCCGTATGTAAAATGTAAGTAGCGGGACATATCAAGAAATATTAGGGAAATAGACTATAAGAAATGAATATAAATGGTTAAATATCACCCAAATTGTTTTCCTATTGCGATAAAATCTTCAATTTTCGGGCAATTTTCTTTGATTATCGGGAAAATTTCTTCAGTTTTAGGGTAATAAGTTTATTCGATTCTCCAGCAATTTTCTTCGATTTTCGGTCAATTTTCTTTCATTTTCTGTCAATTTTGTTCATTTTCAGTATGATTTTTTTCGATTTTCAGGAAAATTTGTACTAATTTTGGGTAAATTTCTTTCGACTTGCCGGAATTTTTTTTCGATTTTTGGAAATTTTTCCTGCATTACTTAAAAAACCCCACCAATTTCCAATAATTTTCCAAAATTTTTACCATAAGTTTCCTTCAGTTATCTTAATAATTTCCCGATTTCACCTCCTGATTACCGGGAAGGTAAAATCAGTCTCACCGGCTTCCTATACGCCTCTGAGTACAGCCCTTTTTCGATAATTACCGCCCCCCCCTCCCCCTCCTGCCTTCCCAAATCAAATATCACCATATAAAAGCTATACAACTCGGGAAAAGGCTGGGCCCACATTCGTCGCATCTTGCATTATTTACATTAATCTAATATCATATTAGGCGTTTGAAGTGTTGGATGCGATGTTGCTGTTCACCACCCTTTTCAATACATATTACATATGTATAGGTTTTACCATATAGTGCCTTTTCATGAAGTGGCAGTTCCTTGGTTTTTAAAATAATCTTTAAAAAATTTATTTCAATTGTTTTTGATGAGCAGATTTGAAAATTTTAGTCACCAGCAAAAGCTCAAATAAAACCAAAAAGTTCCAGAAATATCAATTTCAATATCTTTCAAAAATATACAACTTTGGAATAACAGAATTTGAAAAGCAAAACAAATGTTAACGGCTGAAATTTTGAACATTTTAAGTTATGGTCACTGCGCATGTCTCGATCTCCCAATCGGGAGATCTCCCGATCGAAAGCGTGGACTTGACTGATGAGAGCTTTCTTTCTTTTAATTATCTCTCTTTTCTTGTATTTTCCACAGTTTGTCATGTAAACGCAGATTACTTCTGTATTTGTAAAGATCTCTTCGAAGTGAAGTATTGCACAGATCAAGTTACAAGCTACTTTCCGGCCAGACGGTGGGTATAATTGTTTTTGTATTCACGAAAATGAAATAAAAAAATCTGACTTTCTATTAATGTATCCTCTTACAACATTAAACACAGAAAAGCTTTGGCAAAACACAGAGCTAGGTTTAATATTTATTGAGAAATAATAGTAAAATGAGTCTAGATAAACACTGCAAATTGGGAAATTAATATAATTCTTGTTCCACTCTTCATACCTATAACCTAGTTAAAAACCATTACTGTATAACCAAATAACCGTTACTGTATTACCAAATAACCGTTATTATATAACCAAATAGCTGTTAATGTATTACCAAATAACCGTTATTATATAACCAAAAAAAGTTATTGTATAACCGGATAACCTTTAATGTATAACCAAATAACCGTTATTGTATAACCAAATAACCATTGTTGTATAACCAATTAACAGTTATTGTATAACCAAATAACCGTCTTTGTATAACCAAATAACCGTTATTGTTTAACCAAATAACCGTTATTGTATAACCAAATAACCATTGTTGTATAACCAATTAACAGTTATTGTATAACCAAATAACCGTCTTTGTATAACCAAATAACCGTTATTGTTTAACCAAATAACCGTTATTGTATAATCAAATAGCCGTTATTGTATAACCAAATAACCGTTATTGTATAACCAAATAACCGTTATTGTATAACCAAATAACCGTTTTGTATAACCAAATAAGCGTTATTGTATAACCAAATAACCGTTATTGTATAATCAAATAGCCGTTATTGTATAACCAAATAACCGTTATTGTATAACCAAATAAACGTTATTGTATAACCAATTAACCGTTATTGTATAACCAAATAACTGTTATTGTATAACCAAACAACTGTTATTGTATAACCAAATAACCGTTATTGTATAACCAAATAATCGTTATTGTATAACCAAATAACTGTTATTGTATAACCAAATAACCGTTATTGTATAACCAAATAACCGTTATTGTATAACCAAATAACCGTTTTGTATAACCAAATAAGCGTTATTGTATAACCAAATAGCCGTTATTGTATAGCCAAATAACAGTTATTGTATAACCAAATAACCGTTATTGTATAACCAAATAACCGTTTTTGTATAACCAAATAAGCGTTTTTGTATAACCAAATAACCGTTATTGTATAATCAAATAGCCGTTATTGTATAACCAAATAACCGTTATTGTATAACCAAATAAACGTTATTGTATAACCAATTAACCGTTATTGTATAACCAAATAACTGTTATTGTATAACCAAACAACTGTTATTGTATAACCAAATAACCGTTATTGTATAACCAAATAATCGTTATTGTAAAACCAAATAACTGTTATTGTATAACCACATGTTATTGTATAACCAAATAATGGTTATTGCATAACCAATTAACCGTTATTGTATAACCAAATAACTGTTATTGTATAACCAAACAACTGTTAGTGTATAACCAAATATTTGTTATTGTATAATTTGAAAATTGTTATTGTATAACCAAATAACTGTTATTGAATAACCAAATAACCATTATTGTATAACCAAATAATCGTTATTGTATAATCAAACAACCGCTATTGTATAACCAAATAACAGTTATTATATAACCAAATAACCGTTATCTTTTAACCAAATAGCCGTTATTGTAAAACCAAATAACTGTTAATATATAACTAAATAACTGTTATTGTATAACCAAATAACAGTTCATGTATAACCAAATAACTATTATTGTATAACCAAATAACTGTTATTGTATAACCAAATAAGTGTTATTGTATAACCAAATAACTGTTAGTTCTCGAGATAATTCGCAATTTCTCAATTTAAAAGTTGTTTGACTTACTCGAATAATCCTCTTCACTCCTTGTAGAACCTAGGGCCTCAACAGTTGCCCTCCACTTTTGTCGTCATGACTATTGTTTTGGCAGTTTCCCACGAAAGCTTCTGTGGCTTTAGTTCGTTCAACAGGCTCCGCCTCCAAGAAAAGGTTTGACCTTTGACTTAAAGAGGGAGGCTCGTCTCAGTAAAATACAGTAAAATTGGGGGATGCGATATTTTGACGTCACTTCCGGTTGTGTACGCAAGATCCGATCCTCTGTCTGTTTGTACCACGTACAGCCAGATACTAGCATGTACGTTGTGTGTGCAGAGTTACATTACACAGCGCATTACGTTACTGTGACGAGAAACATTTTTTTTTTTCAATGCGTTTTTGTCAGAAAGCGAAAGTGAAATATTAGTATTATAATACTACAATAATTGTTACCAAATTAAAATTACTGAGAAAAAAACAGAAGATGAAAGCAAAAGTCGCAATAAACGATTCTATCGAGCCTCGAACTCACGACTTGATTTGAAAAAAAAGCTTGAATATGATAGCCGTAACCAACTGAGCTAAGTCGTGTAGTGACATTCATAGCATTTTATATAACTATATACCTTGCAATACGAGACAACGAATCGCACAGCAAAATTTCAAGCAATCAAAAAATTTGAAAGGAATTCTAAATATTGTGCACATATGACGATTTTGCCTCTTTAAGTATCGCGCAAATTCAAAAATGTGTAAAAATGCTTAATTTGGAAATAGACGAATATAAGGCTGACATTCGCAATGGATTAGGTTATCGAAACAATGTTATCGAAGTACAAAAAACAAAAACGGAAGTAGGCCTATAAGGCTTGGCATGCAGGATATCTCACTCTTCAGAAAATTTCACGTAGGAAAATATGGTAACGGACTAAGGGTTCATGATTATATCAAGCCACTAATGCAGCGGGCTTTTCAAAAGCAAAAACCTTTTTTCTGGATGGTGATGTATCTTTGTTTTTAGCCATGATCAGGAGTCATGATTTATCACGACTGCAATTTCGAAAAGCGAAGGATAACTTTATTTATACTAGATTGATTAAAAAAAGAACACAAAAACGTTAACCCATTAATTCTAATCCTTTTTTTGGCCAAGAAGAAAATGATCTCTGCTGCCCTAACGGCCACACTACTGATCAAGCCAGAAAAGTTGTCAAAAGGAGGAACAAAAGTGGGAATTTGATCCCCAACTTGAATTATCAGAGAAAGAGAGCACGAACTTGTGGAATAGAAATCATAAAATACGGTAATAATAATTAATCAGGCCCGTAGCCAGGGGTGCTCTTCTTTGTCAGTTTGTTGAGAAAGTGCCCTTTTGAAATCCAAAAATAAAATAAGCACCCGGAATTTCAAGGTTTGTTGCCCTTTTATCTGATTATACAAAAAAATTCTGAACCCCCGTTTAAAGTCTTGAACCCCCTTATGTTGAAAAAGCGCTCTTTTGAAATCTAAAAAAGTAATAAGAACCTGGAATTTCAAGATTTTGTTCCCTTTTATACAAAAAAAGATAACCCCTCTTTCAGATACCTGGCTACGGGCCTGAAATAACTATAACTAAGTTAACATTCATCACTTGTTGAATATTGCTTAAAAAACATACTGTGATGGTGTGAGGGAGCAAATCTGCATGATCTTTGGGAAATGACAATTGTCGTATACGTTCACTTTCAAATGGGAGAATGATGTCCATACCGTATGTTTTCTGAAATAGCTCTGTAAGATCATAGCTATGAGTCCATAAGCTCGATGCAGGGAATATGAGATAGGTTGTTTCTTATTCATATTAGCCTTAGGTAATGGGAAACAAGTATTTATCGGACGTAACGGTTGGGTTTCGATGGGGCATTTTCCTTCATGTGAGAGAGTCGTAATGACGATGGTCCAACTCACAGGTAGCATTTGTTTGATGTAATAATTCATAAATCGCTTGGGACATTTCATTTTTTCTTTTCTTTCATTTTGATGGGTAAATTATTGGCATGACTATCAGATGTCAGACTATACAGCTATAGGTCGTAGTGGCTCCACTACTGCATTATCTCAGTAAGTTCCGGAGAAAAACTACATCCCAATTAAGTGTACAACTGACACGTTAAGTATTTGTTTAATGTAAAGCTGTACAGGCTGAAACAGGACTTTCGTAGGACAAAACTGTGCCATTAGACATTTGGTTGTTTGGAGAGGAGATGTTATTTGCAGCTAAATTTCCATTTCTGAAAGGCTTTCAAATGTTGAAAATTACATAGACTCCATTTAAACAAATGTGGGTGCATGCTATCGGATAAAACTAGAAGTGAAAACAAAAATGAATTAAAAAAAGAAAGATTTCAAGCATTTTCTTTGTATATCAAAATATGTGATTGTCATAATAGGCACAAACGTGATATTGTCACGAATTTACCGATGTTAGACACTGAAATATATCATTTTCAGCTAAAATTTCGAAAGACGCCCAAAATGCTGAAAAACCGCTTCTGCTTCTTAATGTCAGTACGATACAATGATATGTGAAAGGTAGGACTGCGGGAAGGAAAGCGCGCAGGGTAAGAAATGAAACTCTTATAATTCTGCATGAATTGATAAGATAATTGTTTCCTGGAATTCAACAAATTGCAGTTGCAGTTTAAATACCATCATGAAAATCTTAACCAAACTAATGAGCGTTTTAACGGTTTAATGGGTATGTTACCAGGAAAGGGAAGAAGCCAAGTTGTATGCGCAAATCAATATGCATATACTCTAATAGTTGGTGTAATATCTTCACAAAAACTGTAATAGTTTCGTAGAGAGATAATAGGAATGACTAAAACATGATACGGATACATGTTGTTATATATTATTCTGTCCCTCGGCTATCAGGACAGCAGGACGCAAGTAATTAAGGGGTGTATTTTTGAATAATTCCCAAAGCAACATATGTTCGTATACTACAGTACTAAAAGTAGCGTAAAATCTTAATTACATTTGCAGTAGAGAGTTGTGGAATCCCTTGAGGTGACTCTGCCTTTTAGCCTTTGCGAACCGCTTTTATTCAACTGATAATTCATCAAGAATTTCAAGAGGCATCAATGATTCGTTGTCAATATTGGTACGTGGGCAGTACTTGACCCAGAAATACATTTACGAGACCGAAATATATATCCGACGTTTATCATCTTGTTTCCGGGAAATGGATTGTCTTTCCGAATTAGGTTATGAACGAACTGAAAGATAAGGTTTAATTAATTCATAGATCATAAATTTTATTTTCCTTTAGAGTGTGAATTTTCTGAAAAATGTCAATGCATGCGACTCTTTCATTTACTTAAATGCTTGACTTAAACCTCTATAGCCTGCTTGTACATCAAGAAGGTCCCTCCACTTTGTCCTGTCCCGGAGCTATTTTTTCCAAAATAGGATAGCAATTGCACACATTCGAGTTAAGTTAGGGTTAGGGTCCAGAATCTAAAGAAATCAGACAAGACATGAAAGATTCACGCCCTTACATCAGCGATCTTCAGTTTTTCCACATGTTAAAAAAATCGAACATCTCAAGGCCATCGAAAAATTGGGCATCACTCCATACATACATGTGTACAATTATACATACACTGTATGTACGGGCTGACGGCAAAGGCTTAAGCGGACACAGCGTGTACATTATTAAAGAAATATTGAGTGAGGGCCGCTGCGAGTAGCAATGTCATAGATGTCGGGCACAATGTTGGCTTGAGGAAATTTGTGCCAGTGCTATCCTGTTTAAGAAAAAAATATTCGTGTCTCGGGCTGTAACTTCTAGCTAACCCTAAGATTTCGCCTTTCTGCCTTTGTCAGTCTATGGAGCGTCTCCATGTTGTACATGATCTTCAGCTCTTGCATTTCCCTTAGGGTTCCATCTAAGTGCATATAAGCATGGTGGACAACACTGGATGGTGGCTTTCTCATTGTGTGACCAAGCCATCCCCATTTTCTTATCCTGAACTGTATGTCAAGTAAATCTTGACTTCTGCGGTGCCAGAGTGGCTCTTTGCTGTACAGATAATCTCCATATCCTAAATTGTCATTACCTGAATTTGCAGATTATTGTGAGAAAATGTCACTCTGATCGTAATCATGAAAGAGAACAATAAATATTTTAAAAAAACTTAAGGATTATCATTCTGATATCATTTCGGCTAGATATTCCACTCTTGCCACAAGCAGACAAGTCTCTTTCATTGAAAGAGAGCAGACAAAGAAATGATATCTACGAACAAACGTTAAATGGTTTTGCAAACATCTTCAGCAATGCTTTCAGGGGTATTGGGCTTTGCCTTTTTCCAATATTTTCTGGCAAAAGTTTGTCATTTTTTGATTTACGGCGGACCTCCTCCCTAGGTTCATTACTGTTTAATCAAAGTCCCTTGTTTATGCTACACCCCTGATGCTTCTGTATACTTGTTTACACTCTTTGAACATAGGAATCCAGATTATAAGAATTTTCTCTATCAGCTTTGAACTTCTTTGCAGATAGATCGCGGTACTTTTTCTGACCTCGCTTCCGTACACACGTCAGTGGCTGTTGACCGATCAGAATTTCTTTTCACTGGGACACGATATCCAGCCATGAAGAAGCTGATTTGGAACTGAAAACTTGGGGTTCAATGACGCAACATTACAATCCGGGACGGAACCTTGCTTCCAAATCTGTCGGAACTGTGCTGCAATATTTTCATGTTGTTCCCTCATATGACTTTATATGTGCTGTTGTTATTTGTATTTATATCCGGTGTATTTTTAAGAAGCTGTTGAACGAAAAAAGTCACCTTAAATGTTGCACAAATGAGATAGTTATATCGTATTCTTCTGAGATACAAGCGTTTAGAGAATGACGTTAATTGGGATTTAACAACAGAAGTTGTGTATCACAAGGTCAACTCCAATTAAGGTATCATTTTTCAATTATGAAGCCGTAAACAGCTTCTCGACGTTGACAATCAATGTTTCAAATATGGATGATTACGTAGGGCAGACCTTTATAGCAAAAGCATTCGACTGATGGAAAATTATTTCCTAATAATTTCACATATGAACTTAGATAACGTTTTACTCTCTTTTCAGACATTTTTAAGATGTGATTTAGCTATAGGTATATATGAACGATTGTAATGCATTATATACTGGTCATAGCAGTGTTGTATACGAAATCCAATTCAATGGATTTCACCACTTATTTTCAATGAAGACATTTCAAGAATCTTGCGCAACTGAAATATCGATATGAAAGTATTCATTATTTAACATGAAAATTGCGAAAACGAATCGTTGAAATCATATATAACAAAACTGTTCATTTCTGATTATTGCCGTTTATACACTCGTTGAAATGTGTACGGGTATTAAAGATTTAATCTATTTCTCTCGTGTGGGTAATTTTGTACCTCAAATACTTTACGGATGGACAGATAGACGGGAAAGTTCAGAATAACTTTTATTAGGCCTACCTTCCTTCATTAAATGTTATTTAAGGTCAGAAATATGAGAGGCAGGGAAGTTTAATTGCAATTAATATTCTCTATTCTATCCGACGTATTAAGAGGATACGTCCAAAAAAAAAAAAAATTACCCCACCCGATAAATATGCATGTTTACATGAGCTCACAAACGAGAACTTGATCAGTAACAGTTGCAAACACTTTTGTTGTAACTTATCTTCATTTTTTGGTGTGTTTTACACTGGTATAATTGTTCTGGTTTTAACGAATAATAATAAGATACTGACAACAAAATCAACGATTCTCCTTTGTCTCTTGCTAGATAGTCACGAAGGAAAGATTGGTGTTTATAGTTTTTGATGGTACGTTTTACGATATGTGGAGTATTCCACGGACAGGGATGACTTCTCCCTCTCTTTTCCCGCTTTTGGCGCATGGTGGTCTTATACCCATGCTAGTCTTAAAAGAAACGTTACAAATATTAATTAGAAAATCCAACTTATTAAACTTTTAAATAATTTTTGTAAGAAATACATTCAATACTTTGACTCAGTACTCTTTCATTACTATTCATGACATCATCACCAAACACAACAGGTATCATCAACATACCACCATATACATCCATATACCAAATATGACACAATTCCACTGAACCACACTTGAAATACCATAACAAGCTTCTCAGCATAGAAATTACAATAAGCCCCGTCCACCATGCACACTAAAGATATATAGCTTGTTTACAATATAAGCATGTACTTAATAACGAATAGCATTGTCAGGGCAAGTATAACGTAAAATGGATATACGGTTAATCATTTGTGACTTTTTGAAGCCCCGCCAACTCATTACTATGCATGACATCACCCTCAGAAACAATAGGGATCATCAACAGACCAGAACACATTCATATACCAAATATGGCAATTCCACTGTACAGCTCTTGAGATATCGTGTTAACTAGCTTAATTCCCATCAGAAAATTACATTTTGCCTCGCCTACTCATATTCATGACATCGGCACCAAAAACAATAGCTTCATCTACAAACCACACCACATCCATACACCAAATACTATACAATTCCTGTACTGCTCTTGAGATATCGTGCTACAAGGCTTCTGTCACATACACACATACATACATACATACAGGTTTAATCGATGAAGTGAGGACGCAACATACACCCACTTCTTATCACTATACACAGCACTTTCGTGCGGTCTTATTCCACGTTGCACTTTCCCCAGTACCCTCCAGGATTAGTCGTATGGAGGATGTATTCAATGGGAATGAGATAGCCGTTGACTTTATAGTATTATTCAAAGAATATCTTCAAAAATGTTGATATGTGCAAAACAATTGGGTACAAGCAATGGCAAAATCATGAAGTCAGCTTAGCACTTACATCTCCACTAGTGTCTGAGTGCATGCATGTGTACTCATTTAAATACAACCTTGCCAGCAATATATACAAATCAATGGTGTACAAACCGGGTAGGGGGCAAGTCCCCCAATAAATTCATTGGGGGCAAAGTATCATTTTGGCCGCCTCAATAATGAGTTTCTATATATCAAATGTTCTGATCATCAGAAATTCTTCAATTTTCAGGAAATCTTCAATTTTCTGGAAATTTCCTTTTCATTTCGTGAACTTTGCTTGAATTTCTTTGACTTACTTGAATAATTGTTAGTCAGATTTCGGCATCTTTAAAGAAAATGTTGAGAAAAGAGTCGGATATTTTGAAGAAAAAAACCTAATTAATAACTTCGGTTTTCGTAAATTTTGTGATCCTTCCCCCAAGATTGCTGGTACAACTGAACTAAGATCGATTGCTTTAATCAGGATTACCAAAAAAACGTAGGCTTACTGATTTTCTATTCTGCAAATTAAAATCTGCACAAACTTTCCGAATTTTAGACAGTTTCCGGCCAGGGGGAAATTCCCTTGCCTCCTCTCTCTTTAGCTACTCCACTGGTACACAGATAACACATGGTCCCTAGATGTGCAATATCACTTTTGGCGGCAATAACATGTATATCAATTAATGAGAAGGCGGGGCTCAATGTAAAAATTGTTGAAATTTGAAATACTCATATTTCAACGACCGCATGTCATTTTGTTTCATTGTTTCATTAGTTATATGATAGTAAAATAGGACCAAGCCAACAACTAATTGCAAAAGAATTTATTTTACCGCCATGCATCTCTTTGAAGTGCGCAGAGAAAAAATCCTGAAAACCATGTGAGATATGTTTGATTTAACTTAACCATGTAAACCAAGCAGTTCAAATATGACTTATTTACATAAATCCAAATGACCGCCAAATACATGGTATATATGTTCTAGTTTATCTTCGAAATAGCATATTTATATACAATTTGTACAATCATAGATAGAGGTTTGTAAGTATGAAAAATCATTTAAAAATTACATAGGCCTAGAGTAAATTTTTCTTTAATCGAAGATGACCTTTTAATCTGTCTATAATATATACTTTAGTTTGTCTTCTACTTAACATATTTTTTGGTTGAAAATTTAGTGCTCTCGGCATAGTGATACGCGTGGAGTACGGTATGCATCATTTTAACTGGTGTAATGTCAAATATTTAAAGTTAAGCAGAAATGTAAATCCAGTACAAATTAAAACGGCTGCCCAACGAAAAAGCTACAAAGCTCATGCATGCTTTAAAAATAATCCCACATATTCCCATCTTTCATCGACAATTATCAGTCTTTAGAACAGCAAGTGATAAACCACTTGGACTCGTTGTGTTTTTCACCACTGATTAACTTGCAAGCTCGATCCGGCTATCACACGATATGTTTTTCAGAAAGTGTACACATCAACAGTCTACTTCGCAATTGATTCCATGCAGAATCTTTTCTCCAATTTCCTTAGCACTGTCCATACTGCGGTTTTGTTTTGAATAGTTTTAAGACAACTACCAATATTGAACAGTGACGCGGTGTCGATATAACGAAAAACCTTTTCTCTAAGATGAATTTTAACATTTACTCTACCACGCGGCGATATTATCGCCGTTTTGGGTCCACCTCCCAGGCGCATTTTCAAAAAAATGCTGGTAGAGTAAGGATTAACCAATCCGCAACAAGTGTGCCAACTCGAAAATATATGCAGCATGGTCCCGGTGGGCGGCCCACCGGGTGACTGAAGTGGAACGAACCCGACTTTGCTGCTCGGAAGACAGGACCCTTCAATAATTTACCTGTGCTTAAGAACAAGGAAGCTTGTTTGCATGTGATGATCCTCTCATATGTCATAAATACAAATCTACATTAAGCTGGCACTCCATATAGATTCTGAATTTGGATCAGAAGTGGATGAACATTAGCTTTTTACCCTTCTCTCTTCAAAGGACTAATGAAAGAGCCAGGCAGGGTCGAGGAATCTAGGCCCATCATTAGGACCGCCATTTAGTGTCCTCTTTTCAAAACAGGTGATCGGCAGAAATACTTACTCTTGTGTAAAAGATGAAAAACAAGGAAAGATGTAAATAGAGTTTGCCGGGGATCTTCTAAGATAATTCTGCAGTCTGCCACACACGTAATAACGGAATGGCAAGTGGTCCTCTGGTAGATATGAAAGGTCTGTCAGTAATCACCACTGGCCTTTGTTTAACTATCTACCTCTTATTTGTTTATAATTTAATGTTGTAGAACAATGGAATTGGGAATATAAAAGGTCTACGGATGCCTATTGCTTAATAGCCAAATACAAAGAACAAATATTGAACAAAACTATCTTTGAATTTAGAAAGTAGCAGTCTTATCTATTCCTGTTAGAATTTGATTACAGTATAATCTGAAGATTTTGAATCAGATTTTCTTGCACCCTCTCACAGAAACAGACAGCTTAAAAAAGAAGGTATAACATGCAAAGCCGCCCAGTCATAAGTCACCAGTTTGCATACAAATTTGCATATTAATGACTACAAATTCAAAAAGGTGTTAAGTGGTAAGTGTAAACATGGGCGGAATTTACCCACCGAAAAAGTGGGGCAAAGTCAAATCACACTAAGATACAAAAGTGCATTTTGATAAACATTTGAGCTTTTCAGCATTCCTTTCGTGATATGCATGACCAAGTGAATTGAAACTTCTGATGTTTTCAAAACAATTACTTTGGCATGCCACCCCTTGGATCCTCTATATATAATTTTACAGCATATAAATGTGTTATTAATCTAATATAAATATCTTGTTCCTGAGATAAACTAGTGTCTTTACATAATATGTAAATTGCGGCCATGCTGAATTTATGCAAATTAAGTATACTTGACATGCCTGGTACATACTTATATAAATGAAACATATCTCACGTTATTTTTCATATAGATATGTTCTTTCCAAGACAAACTATAACATACAGTATGTATAAGGCGACCATTTAGGAATTATGCAAATTAGGTAATTTTTCTTCCTGGACTTCTTAAGATTTGTTCACTTTTTCTCTAGGAACCTCGAAAAAATACATGGCAGTGAAATAAATATTTTGTAGTTAATTGTACCTTGAGTCTTCTATTGACTGGCCTTGTGGTATAAAAACGTTTTAAATTCAGTAATACGCCGGTTGGCATAAAATGGGTCAAATAGAAGGAAACTTTTAAAAAAACATAGGAAAATTTGGTAAAATTAATGGAAATTTGCCTAAAAATGAAGGCAATTTTCCCAAAATTAAGGAAATTTTCCGAAAATCATAGAAAGTTTTCCAGTTAGGTATAATCATTAAAGAATTTCCCGAAAATTGAAAAAAAAAATCCCGAAAATTGAAAAAAAACTTTCCCGAAAATTGAAAAAACTTTCCGGAAAATTAAAGAGAAAAAAATTCCGCTGATAATTGGGAAACAAAAAAAAGAAAGAAGGAAATTTTCTCCAAAATGGACGTAAATCGAAGAAAATTACCACAAAATGAATGCAATTTCCCAAAAAATGAAGGAGATTTCCCAATTAGCAGTTTTAATGGTATAATGGTTTCAACTTAACTTTAATTTCGTTAATGCAAAAAAATTGGCGCAAATTTTAATTGGACAAATTTTGTTTGTTTTGCGCTTTTAAGCATATGCCACGGAAACCACACGTAAATGACAATGACTTGTTTTTAGTCTGCACCCGATGAATTTGCCAGGATGGAAAGTGAATGAAGACCCTGCTCTTTTCGAGAAGTGTTCAGAGAACCAGACAGGGGGTGAAACCCTACCATCGGGACCGACGGCTTTACGTCCCATCCTCCCATCCAAAGGATGGTGAGCACCACCCGACCATTGGCCACTTTTCACAAAGGTCGGGTAGGGGAGTAGGTGTGATACAGAAGACAAACCTCTGCACTTGATGTCATCGTAAATAGTTTTACATATCTGTGGAAAAATTGCTAGTTAAATCGACGTTGGACTTCAACCTGGGACCTCCAGCATATCAGTCGTACGCTCAACCGACTGAGCTACCCGCCTCCCTTAGGCGTATGCGTATATGATGCCGTCAAGGGGCACACAATAAGGGGTGCATGTGGTATTCATCTAATATTGAAGAGTTGTGGTCCAAAATTGAACTGGTATGATTTCAAATTGAAAACTTTTTGATCCAAAGTAGAAGATTTTTGGTCAAAACTATACTCTAGTAATTCAGTCACGGTCAAATTTCTTTAGGTTCACTAAACCTACGCATTCCAATGGTACGACTGGACCTATCGAGACAGCAGGGGTTGTTGTTAATTTTTTTAATTTGAAACTATCTAGAGAGCATATTGAATTATTTGAGAATGGACTTTCTTTTTGCCCTTCATCTAGATTAGATGGGATTAAGCTTAGCACATTAATAGTTTTAATCGACGCATTCGTTTAGCTGAATGGTTTGGTGGTGTCCCAGGATCTGATTATTGTAAACTTGAACCTTTTAAGAAGAAGAGCACATGGACCCCCGCACCTAACAGGAACGCCTCCATCGACGCTTTTGTTAATGGCGTTAACCAGCACCTTGATAGGTTCCTTTGTAATTTACATGTTTTTAAAGCACCCACGCCTAATGTTTCTTCTGATCACTTGCGTACCATTAAAGAATTGCAACGCAATGATAATGTTATTATTCAATCCGCTAATAAGGGCGGTGCTATCGTTATCCAAAACCGGGTAGACTATATTTTGGAGGCTGAGATCATGGAGGTAGATGCAATTAGCTGACGAGGCCTTTTATGAGAGGTTGGATTCTGATCCCATACTTAAAATGAAGGCTGACACTGTTAACCTGGTAAATGTTTTACATGACGTAACGAAGAGTTGATGTTGAGAAACTTATCTCACCTAGCCCCAAAACCGGTATATTTTATACTTTACCTAAAATACATAAGTTGCAAGGTATTCTTGAGAGAACGGTACCTGAGTTGGACAGGTCCCATATAGGTAGCAATCTAGTCGGCCTTTGTCGTGATTATAGTGTTATCCCACAGGGTACCTATTGTTTCAGGTATAGGTACCTGCACGGAATTTCAGTTTATTTTTGTGTTTGTTTTTTAGAATTTTATAAGAATTTGGTAGAGTATCTAAAAGTGGACATTAATTCAGATCTCGTATTAAGCGAAGATTCACATGGTTTATATATTAAGTAAAGTTTTTCATTTAAACATAAATTGCAGCGTTTACTTGCATTACTATATGT